>SJYT01035050.1:10616-83296 GCA_006410635.1 Cephalophus harveyi | reverse complement strand
GAGTCGGTGATGCCATCCAGCCATCTCATCCTCTGTCGTCCCCTTCTCCTCCTGCCCCCAATCCCTCCCAGCATCAGAGTCTTTCCCAATGAGTCAACTCTTCGCATGAGGTGGCCAAAGTATTGGAGTTTCAGCTTTAGCGTCAGTCCTGCCAATGAACACCCAGGACTGGTCTCCTTTAGAATGGACTGGTTGGATCTCCTTGCAGTCCCTTGGACTCTCAAGAGTCTTCTCCAACACCACATTTCAAAAGCATCAATTCTTTGGTGCTCAGCTTTCTTCACAGTCCAACTTTCACATCCATACATAACCACTGGAAAAACCATCGCCTTGACTAGACGGACCTTTCTTGGCAAAGTAATGTCTCTGCTTTTGAATATGCTATCTAGGTTGGTCATAACTTTCCTCCCAAGGAGTAAGCGTCTTTTATTGCATAGATTACATGTCACTAACTGCAAGTCCTTTGTTATTTCCAAATAACTTTGATCTAGCTGGGAAAACCACTTATCTTTTTGTCATAAAGGTTGACACATCTCTTATTTGTATGCATATGTGTGTGTGCATGTACCTAACATCTCTTCTGAATAAGGTTTATTTTTATAAGTTGTGCATCAAAATAGTTTCTGTGAGGGACTTCCCTGCTGGTCCAGTGGTTAAGACTATGCACTTAAACTGCAGGGGGAATAGGTTCAATCTCTGGTGGAGGAACTAAGATCCCACATGCCACACTGCATGGCCAATAAATAGATAAATAAATAAATGTTTCCTGGATTTAATCTTCAACAACATCCCATAATACTGTAAATCATTTTCTCCATCGCAATCCAGCCCATGCCAGCCTTTCCATCCTTGTAGCTCATAACTCCATAAAACATCAAACTGTCTATGGTTACTTAAAAACATAATAGTTCCATAATACTTAGACAATTATTTTAGTGCAGCTTCTTTTAGAAGGAGAGCCTGAGAGAAGTTTTCAGTGCATAGTTTATTTGGGTATTGATATCAAGAAGCACACTTTGGAAAATAGGAAAGAGAGACAAAAGAAAGAAAGTACCAATAAAATGTGTGTTATCAATTAAATCATCACTGTGGATGAAGGTCAATCCCATATGGTGACCAGAGTAACTAAAGAAAAGAGAATCTAGGGAAAGTTGATGCTTTTTACATCAACTCCAGTCATCTCCATGACTTAATACCTGAAATTTTAGGTAAACTGATAATATATCAGTGACCAGAGAAAGACCTAAGGCAAAAAGTTTCAAAAACTGAACCTCTCTGAAGTGGTCAGGTCTGAGAATATATAGGTGAGTATCGACAGTATCTGTCTGTGTGTGTATCTACCCCATTAGAAGGGAAATACTAGAAGATACAAACATTTTTCTTTTTCTCTGGATCCACTCATTTCCTGTATGTTCTCAAGCTCAACAAATATGTTATTATGTTGCCTATTATTTTTCTAGCATTGTAGAAGAGCCCACCAGCTAAGACATTTCCGCCCCCCTCAGGATAAACATATAAAATAAGAGCTGTAATAGAGGACATTTAATTTTAGTTCCTCAGTAATTGGAAGGAATAAAGGATTTATGGTAAATTTATAGTCTAGTTTTGACCTGTGCTAAAATGGCATCATGGACTCGATGAACGTTGAGTCTGAGTGAACTCCAGGAGATGGTGATGGACAGGGAGGCCTGGCATGCTGCGATTCATGGGGTCGCAAAGAGTTGTGAGATGGCTGGATGGCATCACTGACTCGATGGACAAGAGTATGAGTGAACTCCGGGAGTTGGTGATGGACAGGGAGGCCTGGCCTGCTGCAGTTCATGGGGTCGCAAAGAGTCAGACACGACTGAGCAACTGAACTGAACTGAAAATGTACAGTTTAGTTTTTATTGAATGGAGCTTCCTTGATAGCTCAGTTGGTAAAAAATCCACCTGCAATGCAGGAGACACCGGCTTGATTCCTTGATTGGGAAGATCCCCTGAAAAAGGGAAAGGCTACCCACTCCAGTATTCTGGCCTGAGAATTTACTGAAGTAAAGTCCTTATTAGCGTGTCTACTGAAATTGACTTTACTCCTATCTGGAGTAAAGTCACTGGGCCATGAGGAATACACAGCAGTTTACATTCCCAGCCTCCTCTCTCTCCTGTTGTATCCATTTCTCCTTGTATACCAGTATATACCCTAAAAGTACTAATTTAACTCCTTTTACTTCAATGAACTAGCTTTGAAACTTCTTTTCTGTGTACAGAATGTGTACAGAATCACATCATCTCGCATAGAACCTATCACAGGACTGACACGTCCTGCATCTTAGAATGGCCTCTTTTCTTCTCTGGCACAGTGTCCTGGTCTTTCTCTTGCTACCTTGGTCACACCAGACCCTTCATCTTCACTAGACCCTTTCTGGTCTCATTCTGGTCTCATTCTCATTCTCTTCTCTAGGTCATCTTATTTCTACTCTCATAGTTACCTATATTCTCATTTTATCTAAACTTTCAATTTTGATTGTTACCCTGCTGACTCCATGGTCTCTATCCCTGGTCCAATCCTTTGGTTGAGCTCTAAACCCGTCTACCCAGTCTCCTTCAGACATCATTCCCAGGTGCCTAAGACTCAATAACTGTAAAAAGCAGCTCAGCATCTTTCCCACAAATATGTGCCTCCTGTGTTTCTAATCTCATTCAGCAGTAATCTCATCTCATGAGAGTCTAATCTCATCTCATTGTTCAGCACTCAGCCCAAGCTCCAAATCTGGTCATTGTCCTTACTGCACTACTTACTTGTTTTACAGGCTAATTACTTATTTGTCTCTAAGTCTCATTTTTTCTCATTTATAAAATGCAAAAAATAGTACTTATTGCACAGGCTTATCAGAGTTGAATGTATATATATATATGTGACAGTCAGCATAGTGACTGATTTATAGTAAGTGTTCAATTCATGTCATTTTTTATTATAATTCATTCCTTCCTTTTCAACAGCTCCATATCCATATCACCAAACATTCCTTCCTTTTCAACAGCTCCATATCACCAAAGCTTCTTGTGCCTATCTCCTCTTCTATTTCTATGACAAGTGTCTTTCTAATTTACCAACTTCTTACATCCCCATTGCTAGGATTTTAGTTCAAGTCAACAGCGTCCCTTAGGTAACTATTTTCAAGTGGTTTCCTTGCTTCCTGTCTTGCCAGCTGTCAATCTATTTTCCACCATCCACCCAGAATCATATATCTGATTGTACAATGCCTCCGCCTAGAAATCTTTACAGCTTTCCACTGTCCTCAAAGTGCCCAAATGCTTCTATGGGGTCCCCATGGTTTGGCATCTGCTCATCCCCCCTGCCTTGTCACACTGTGCCCTGTCATTCTGAAAAACTGTGACAGGTGCCAGTCTCTTGGACTCCCTGTGAACTTAGAAGAACTTGCACCTTCTCTTGAAATCCCTTCCCTCTTTCTCTTTTCCTGATTAACTCCTATTCACCTTTCAGATCCTGGTTCCCAAGTCAGGGTTACCAATATCTCCTTATACACTTCTTTATCACTCAGATCACACTTTTCACCTTATGCAGTGTTGAAATAGTCCCATTTACCTTCTCTAGGAGTTATAAGATATAATAGATAAAAATCCAGGACACTTAGTTAAACCTGAAATTCAGATAAACAATGAATGATTTTTTAGCATGTGTGTGTCCCAAACAGCCGATTGTTCTCCCACCAGACTGATCTCACTTGAGGGTCATCCTTGTTCCCCACACCTAGCATTTTGCCTAACCCATTGCACAGACCTTATTCACTGATGGCAAAAGAAATGAACTACTTAAGAAATCTAAACATATATTTGTTATTTGTATATAATGTGCGGACTTGATCCAGAGCTGTCGTTTTGATACTGCTTTCATCATAAAACACGTTCTTCCAGTCCTGTTGTCTATCTTTCATTTGTGTTTTAAGGCAAGCAGAGAGCTTAGGAATTTCTCCCCCTTCCCCCACCACAGTTCACTTTTGCATGAATGATTTGAAAGGCCCATGTTTAAAATCATCACTGTGTCAGAATGAAGTTGAAATTTCAGCCACAATTTTCACTGAAAAGCAAAACAGAAGCAAAAACATACCCTCCTCAACCCAACTGCCTTTTCCTTTTTGATCAGTTTGAAGGGCTTTTGTTCTCTCTAATACAAGTGTTTTCTGTTCATGCATAGCAAAGACATAATCTAATCTCCAAGGTTTATTTGCCAAAAGAATTGCTAGATGCGGGAAGGAGCTAGGGTTTGAATTTTTATTAATTTGGGATGCAAGTGCACCTGAGAATTAGTGTGCATGTCTCTCGGAGGAGTCTTTTCAAAATAAAAGCATAACTAAGGGAAAGTTCATAGACATTTTCCAACCTGTGAACTTGCAAAGTTTAGTTAGCCGAACACTCACATTGTGCAGACTGTGAATGGAATAGAAGCAAACCCAGTTTCAAGGTAAATCTTCATGCTTTGAAATGCTCAACGCCTTCCTTTTAGAGAGAACAGATGTCTTCAGCTATTTTATAAAATTTGAGAATACCATGGGGTCTGAGCTGTCTACTCGCTCTTGTGATTGGCCAATTCCTCCCTCCTTCAGCTATATGTATTCTGTGGTCTAGTTTAACAAACAAAATGCTGCACTGCTCTCAAAGAAGGGACAAAACACCCTACTGTATTTTCCGATAATCTATTATCAAGGCGAGTAACCACAGGGATCATGCCCTAGAATGTTCTGCAAATGAGATGAAACAATACCTTCCATACACATTTAAAAAATCTTCTCCTGTTTCTGGTTAACAATAAAGCCAACATCTCTTATTCTTTTTGGTGGCTGTATGATTTACACAAGTCTGCAGCCAAAAAAGCATTCTACAAGAAAAGAAAGGCATACACCAACCATGTTTCCCAGGGGATCAAGCACATTAAAATCAAGAGGCATTCTCACTGTAGGGTTTAATTGAACTATTTTTCAGTAGCTGGTATTTAGTTTGCTTTATTTATATTTAATGCAACTGTAAGTGGGAAGACTGTGAGTTGGGTCTCTGGGCTAATCATGCTGAAGTGTTCAGGATGAAACTAGGTGGGCCGGGGTGGGGGTGGCTTTCAGTAGTGGGGTTCTGTGGTCAGGACAGCACTGCGTTGTTGAGTTTCTGAGGTTGAAGATGGACCGTGTCAGTGTACACTTTTACAGATCAGGGAAAGAAAATTACACCTGGTGGCAACAAGAAGAGTCAAGAGTAATTGGCAGTGAGTGAGCAAAAGGAAATCCTGTAGGAGACTGAGCTTGTTTAGCCAGGAGGTGTCACTGCTGTCAACTCACATTACCGGAGGTTGAGGGGAGGTAGGCCGTGGCTGGCATCCTTTGACAGTAACAGAAGACAATTTTTTGGATCTTCCCTCTCCCTCCCTCCCTTTCTTCTTTCCTTTGATGCTGCTGTTGACATCCTCTGTGTCTGTTACACATAATGCGTGTGTTAAAACGCTGTTATTGTTAGTAACATCAAGAGGAACTATTCAGTGTTGAGGGAAGAATGGAGAGAAATTCATTAGTTTTGGGGTCACCAACTCATTTACACTTTAGCTTTTCCCCCCTCTTAGTTTTGACTTAATGATTTTAAACTAATGAAATTTTGATACCATAAAGTTGCGGGAACTGACTTTTTTGCATCTCTCTATTCCCACACAACTCAAAAACGTTGCTTATAATTATCTGTAATAGGTAGAATGGATGGTCTCAGTTCCTGCTTTGTGCTATTATTTAGGTTATTAAAAATGATATTGGAAACTTCTGAGTTGTCTTTATTGTTGCTCAGGCTCTGAGATGAGGTCAGAAATTTTGAGTTGAGACTCTGGGTTTATGTAATCCAGCCATGTAAACTTCTATTGCAAGTTGTTCACTCTGCCAAAGCCTCAGTTTTCTCATAGAAAGTGAGGATAATAACACTATCTATTCTCATAAAAGTATTGGGAGGATTAAGTGAGAGTGAGTGAGACACTATATGCAAAGCACAACAGAATGCATGCTGTGTAGTTAGAGTTCAATAATGGTTAACTTGATTATTAACTTTTGATACTGACATCTGGACAAGATGATGATAGAGAGGTCATAGCAGAGTCTAAGAGTCAGACTCCAAACCTCCCCAACTTCTCTGTCAGTTGTCTCTATGGAATTTGGGAAAGACCTTATGCCCTTGTTTTTTCTCACATCATTGCCCTTGGCCCTGATCTTCATTTGGTTGATATTTTACAAAACATTGCTGATGAGGCTTATTGAGACACTATCCTTTGTTGGAGATGGTGATGTGCTTTTCTTTCTCCTCTCTGCAGGTCCAAGTTCCTCCTTTCCTTCAAGCTCCAAATCAGTTTTTACCTTCTGTCTGCAGTCTTCCTTGTCTTTCTTTGGCTGAATTCCTGTAGCCCTTAGGGTCTATATTCAAAAACTTGATTACCATCACTACTGTCTTTTTCCCCTTCTAGTAATACTGTTAGTTGTGCAAACTATGTCATTAAAAAGCCTTTCTGTTTTTTGATGGATATAAGGACATTTGTGTCTTTCCTTTATTACCTGCAGTACCCAGATTAGTTCTGAAAATACAGGAGGGACTGAACACATTTTTTGTCACTGGTTGATTTATTGAGACTTCAGAATGTCATGGATGTTAAACCAAACACAAACAAGTAATTTTGCAATTCTAAATAATATGAAAAAATTCAATGGGGAATTGGAGTTGAGGGTGGAAAGGTAGATTTTGAGAGGAGGAAATAAAAAAAAGTATTTGGCTTGAACTATGATGAATGGCTGGGAGAAATATCAATAACTTCAGATATGCAGATTACATAACCCTTATGGCAGAAAGCAAAGAGGAACTGAAGAGCTTCTTGATGAAAGTGAAAGAGGAGAGTGAAAAAGCTGGCTTAAAACTCAACATTTAAAAAAGGAAGATCATGGCATCTGGTCCTATCACTTCATGGCAAATAGATGGGGAAACAATGGAAACAGTGACAGACTTTATTTTCCTGGGCTTGAAAATCACTGCAGATGGTGACCACAGCCATGAAGTTAAAAGACACTTGCTCCTCGGAAGAAAAGCTGTAACAAACCTAGACAGCACATTAAAAAGCAGAGACGTTACTTTACTGACAAAGGGCTGTCTAGTCAAAGCTATGGTTTTTCCAGTAGTCATGTATGGGTGTGAGAGCTGGACCAAAAACAAGGCTGAGAGCCGAAGAATCGATGCTTTTGAACTGTGGTGTTGGAGATGACCCTTGAGAGTCCCTTGGGCCATAAGGAGATCAAACCAGTGAATCGTAAAGGAAATAAGTCCTGAATATACATTTGAAGGACTGATGCTGAAGCTGAAACTCCAATACTTTGGCCAACTGATGCGAAGAACTGACTCATTGGAAAAGACACTGATGCTAGGCAAGATTGAAGGCAGGAGGAGAAGGGGACGACAGAGGATGAGATGGTTGGATGGCATCACTGACTCGATGGACATGAGTTTGAGCAGGCTCCAGGAGTTGGTGATGGACAGGGAGGCCTGGTGTGCTGCAGTCCATGGGGTTGCAGAGTTGGACACGACTGAGTAACTGAACTGAACTGAACTGTTGATGAATGGATAAAGGCAGCCCTGTGTGGAAGAGATGATGGGTTCTCTACAAACAATGCTAGAGTCCTAGTTTTGGGTTTTCATTCTATGACTACTGGTGTGTACCATGGAGAAAACCATGTAACTTCTCTGGACCCCTGTTTCTTTGATTATAAAACGAGAAGCTTGGATTAGATGACTTCTAATGCCTCAACTGATTCTTTTTTGTTATTGTTATCACAGTGTCACGTCTTATTGTTTTGCTGATATTCAGCACTGTAAATGGCTTGATGCATAGCTTTAACACCTGCATATTTCTTTTTTTACAGTTTTAATTGGAGTATAATTGCTTTGCAATGTTGTGTTAATTTCTACTGTACAGAAAAGTGAATCAGCTTTATGCATGCATAGATCCCCTCTTTTCTGAATTTCCTTTCCATTTAGGTCACCACAGAGCACTGAGTCAAGTTTCCTTTGGTATACAATAGGTTCTCATAAGTTATCTAATTTTATAAACTTCCCTATAGCTCAGACGGTAAAGAATCTTCCTGCAATGCAGAAGACCTGGGTTTGATCCCTGAGTCAGGAAAATCCCCTGGAGAAGTAAATAGCAATCCACTCCAGTATTCTTGCTGGAGAATCCCATGGACAGGAGACCTGTCAGGCTACAGTTTATGGGGTCAGAAAGAGTCGTACATGACCAAGTGACTAACACACATGCATCAATAGTATATATAGTCAATCCCAAGCTTGCTATGCATGCCACCACCATGCCTTTCCCCCTTGGTATCCATACATTTGTTCCCTATGTCTGTGTCTCTATTTCTGCTTTGTGAAGCCCCAGCTGGTTCTAAAACTGTTTTACTAAGATAAGAGAGGAATAAGCAATTTTAGACAATATTGGGTGGACAAATTCCTGGGATTCCAGAAGTTCCTTTTTCTATCCCCCAAAGTGTAAAATAAGTACTGTGGGTTGAAGCACTGACCTTGCACTGTCCTTGACTCCCTGTGTGCCACCTATTCATTCATCTAACAAATGTTGATGGAGTCATACAAAGTGGCAGGCATGAGGCCAGTGCTGGTGATGGATATATCCCTACTCCATGGGATTTACAACCTAGTGGGGAGAAAATATAGAAATGTAAAGCTACAACTGTGATGAGTTCTAAGCAGGACATGTAGATGATGGGTGAAAGGAATCTGAGTTGGACTAGAGTCTGGGAGGGCTTCTGTGTGCAAATTATCCAGAGGAATGGCAGGTAGAGGAAGAGAGTACCTGTGAAGATTCCTTGGTCAGATGTAGAATGGCAAGTTTGGGAAACAGAAAGAAGATTGTATTTGGAACTTAGAGAACTAAAGAGGGTGATTTAGATAATCTTGAAAGGGAGGGAGTCAGATTATGGAGGACCTTGTCAAACACTGTCAGAACACTGTTCTTTAAGAACAGTGAGTGAGAAAGTGGGGTCATCAGCTTGGTGGTAAGTGAATTTGAGAAGGCTGGGGTGGGGGCAAGTCTAATCCACTGGGAGGAATCCAGGTGAGTGATAAAGTGATAGCCCCAGCTTAGTCTAGGAAGGTAATGCTGGAAACAAAGTGATATAGCCCTTCAGGATCTCAATTTCCTCACTGCAGAAGGAGTGAACTCAACACAGGATGCTTTCTGTCAATTTCTTGGTTTGGTGGAATGGAAATACTTTGAGGGATAATATGCTATTGTGTGACCACGTGACTGGTATGTGGGGGGAGCTTTTCCTGGATGAGGGGGTTCTCTCTGAACTTCTCAGATGAGACATGCTTTACAATAGTGCTTCAGCTTCATTGTAGAACTTTCTGGCAACTGTATTTAAATTTTTTTTACTTTGACTTGAATTATAACATAGGATGAGAGATTATTGAATATTTTTTTGACTTAAAACCTTCTCTTTTTTTTTAAGTCCATATACTAGACACAACAAAACAGTTTCATCTAATAGTTTTAATTCTGGCTCCACTGGAAGAAATAATAAGAGCGCTTTGGAAGCATTTTCCCCCAGGAAGCATAAATCCCATGAAAATCTCAAGAATTTTATACTGTGACTTAAGGCTTCCTAGTATAACAAGAAAAGAAACAATCTATTGTAAATTTTATAGTCTTTCCCCTGACTATAAAAATATATGCTCACCGCAGAAAATTTCAGAAAATATGGACAATGGTAAAAAAGAAAATTAAGATTGCTCATAATCCCACTACCTAGAAATAAACACTATCTAACATTTTCATTTATTTACGATCCTTTCTTTCCCACCAGTATAAATCTGTGAACATATTTAAACATCTAGACATAGGCACCCTTCTGTTGTTCCTACAGGGTGGCATAATGTTTAGGGTGATGTACTTTGCAGTTAGGCTGCCATGGTTCAAATTTAGGTAAATTTAGTAATTTTCTACTTCCCTAAGCCATAGTTTTCTTACCTGTAGAATGAGCACAACTGATAATGATGCTAGTCTCAGAGACAGAGGAGAACTAAATGATATAAAGTATATAAGGTCTTTGCTATGGGTCCTGGCATCATTACTTTTATTTGCATTAATAAATATGTTATTTTTATATCATTTATCTCTATCATCTTAGATTTTCTTCTTTCTTCCTGTATTCTCATTTATTTTCAGTTTCTCCAATGATTTGGAAAGTATACATTTTATTTTTATTTCTAGTGGTTACCTTTGAATTTTATTTTAAAACTTTGCTCAGTCTGGTGGTTTAGTAACTAAGTCATGTCTGACTCTTGCAACCACATGGATCGTAGCCCACCAGGCTCCTCTGTCCATGGGATTGCCCAAGCAAGAGTACTGGAGTGGCTTGCCATTTCCTTCTCCAGGGGATCTGCCTGACCCAGGGATCAAACCCATGTCTCATGCAGGCAGTTTCTTGCCTTGCAGATGGATTCTTTACCAACTGAGCCATCAGGGACGCCCTTGCTCAGGCTATGTTTCTCTAAGTATCAAAGTCAAGACTGAAATGGTACTTTTTGACCTTCCGCCATCTTGAAAGATGTGAACTATCTTTAGGGAGAAAGAACCACTGAATGTTTGGGGGCCCCTCAGGACATCTGGTTTCCTCAATTTTCATAAGAGATAGACTGTTTTTCCCATTGCAAGATGAAACAGGCTTAGAGAGAGTAAGTAACTTGGCTATGGTTGCAGTTTTAAGGTACAGAGCAAAGGGTCCAACTTAATTCTTCTTGACTCCAAACTTTTTCATTACTGGCTGATGTCCTCACTATCAAGTGGTCATGAATTTCTGTATGAATATTGCTGGGGACAAAGGACTTACTGCTTTTGGGTCAGCCTACTCCAACTTCCCTGGTGACTCAGATGGTGAAGTGTCTACTTACACTGTGGGAGACCTGGGTTCCATCCCTGGGTTGGGAAGATCCCCTGGAGAAGGAAATGGCAACCCACTCCAGTACTCTTGCCTGGAAAATCCCATGGATGGAGAAGCCTAGTGGGCTAAAGTCTATGGGATCACAAAGAGTAGGACATGACTGAGCAACTTCACTTTACTTTCATTCCAACTTAAGCAGCTCTAAAGAGTCTTTGTCCTTTAGGACAAAACTGGAGTTTTGTCCTTTCAACTGCCTTCCCTGTAGTCTGCTCCCTATCACTTGTAAGATAATACTAATGTATTTTGAATAATCATTCAAACATTTCTTGATCCTTATTATGTGCCTGGATTCAAAGCAAGCACTATGAGATTATGAACCATGATCTTTGCTCTCAAGTAGCATTTTGATGAAGATAGATCAAAATATATAAAGCAGTTAGACAATAACAAGAACCTGTAAAAAATTAGGGTAAAATATATTGAACAAATTATCAGCTTATGAAAGTTCAACAAAAAAGGGGAAAACAGGGGGTACAATTGCCATTGAAGGTTTATCTTTGTCTCATCTCTTACTCCATCTGAAATGGCATAATTATCATCAACACTTCGTGATTCAAAGTGCATTATTAGAATTAAATAGCAATGTAATGGCAAAAGAAACTTCTTCAGGGGTCCTTGGATGTTTGATGTAAATGTAAAACAGATTCCACTAAAATAATAAATGTCAAATATAAAATCCATTGTTTCCAATTACTGCCACTTCACAGACTTTAACTACCTAATTTAGCCAAAGCATGAGGTGAAAATATTTTGCACTTGAAAATGTAAATTAAAACATTTTCTAATGCAGCAACAATACTGCATTATTGAGCTTGGCAGACCCCAGCTCCAACTCCTATGGTCCATTACCCTGGCCCAGCGCCTTGAAGCTTATCGGAGCTGCAAGACATTCTTTGCTTCAGACTCTGCCTCTTTGATAAGGGTTATCACTTTGCTAGATATATAAAGCTCCTAGGTGCCAACTTGGGGCTTGCACCAGAAATTCATGACAAGGTAAGGGGCAAAACTCGTGGTTTTCTTTTTTTTCAGAGCCTCATTATTTTTATCAGAAAAAAATTGGGATAAGTTATTTCCATGAAACTTTTGCAAACTTCCTAGTGGTAAGGACACAATGCTTCTGCCTATTCAGGGTCCTTTATTGAACCAAATGTTGGGTTCTTTAGGTGGACCAGCTCAGAGAACAGGAAGGTTGGCCCATTCTCCATGGAGTTTATTTTAAGGAAATTGTTTCAAGGTCAGCTTCAAGACAGGTTAAGCTCTGGGTATCTCTCTCATGAGCTGCAGGGTCTTTGTGACACATGGCTTCTCCCTGCACATGCTCCATTCTCCCTTAGTATTGACCAGCTTCCTATGGTCTCTCACAATTTCTCCTTCCTCACAATGGCCTGCACATGGCATGGATTTGCCTTGATCTTGGGGTTTACCTGGTAATACTAGCTATCACTTGCATGGCACTGTATGTCAGCTCTCATTCCAAGCACTTTCCATATTCATATACTCTGAATCCTTACAATAAACCTACAAGGCATGTTCTACGGTCAACTCCATTTTACAGATGAAGGCGCTGAGACAGAAAGAGGTAAAGTATCTTGCCACAGATCACACAGGTGGGAAATAACAGAGTTGGTACGTGGAGCCAGGCCATCTGGCTCCAGTGCTTATTTCCTATTGTAATCTGCCTCCTAATATTAATAGTATTCTTTCAGTTTAACTTCCATCTGGCACTGCCTTATTCTCTAAGTATTTCTAAGTTCATATTCTATTAGAGACTGGATGTTTGTGTCCTTCTCAAATTTATTTGCTGAAATTTTAACCCCTAAGGAGACAGTATTAGGAGGTGGAGGTATTTGGGAGGTGATTAAGTCACAAAGGTGAAGTTTGAGTGATAGTATTCAATTCAGTTCAGTCCCTCAGTTGTGTCCGACTCTTTGTGACCCCATGAACTGCAGCACGCCACACCTGCCTGTCCATCACCGACTTCCAGAGTTTACCCAAACCCCTTCTTTAAGAATCCTTCCTTCTCCCATGTGGGGTGAGAGTGAGAAGATGGCTGTCAATGAGGAAAAGGCTCTTACCAGACACTGTATCTGCCAGAACCTTAGCCTTAGACTTCCCAGGCTCCTGAATTGTGAGGAGTAAATGTTTCGAAGTCATCCAGTCTATGATATTTTGTTATAACAGATCAAATGGACTAAAACAGGTTCTGGAGGGAAAGAATCTGGCTGGCCCAATTTTTCATTATATGCCTAGTTTTATCTTAAAATGCTAGTTTTGGTCCAATTAGCTGTGCAGTTGAGTGAGATAATAGGATGAAACGTGGTTTGAAACGTGGCTGGCTTGGATTTATTTTTTTGTCAAAGGGGTCATAGGGAGGGCACTGTTGCCTAGATCAGGTAGTGGAAAAGTAGGTCCTGTTAACTGACCTCCTGTGTCTACTGACACTATTTTTGACTTGTAGGATTAAAATATTTATATGTCTCCATAGGCTCGTCACTGAACCTGTTAGCTTGAATACCTGTCCAGTCTTTGAAATGTTCATCTGTATTATTGTTACCTGGTTGAGATGAAGGCATATTGCAGGCTTGAAAGCATGCTGCCTGCTGGTTTGCTAAATGTGCTCCCCATGGAGCCGAGCATAAGCCACTGTGTTAGCACATCAAGCACTGCCTGCTCATAGGTGATGTGTAGAGTGCGTGCTCAGCCACTCAGTTGTGTCCAACACTTTGTGACCCCATGGACTGTAGCCCACCAGGCTCCTCTGTCCATGGGATTATTCAGGCAAGAACACTGGAGTCGGTTCCACGCCCTCCTCCAGGGGATCCTTCTGACCCAAGCATCGAACCCACATCTCCTGTATGCCGCATTGGCAGGCAGATTCTTTACCACTGAGCCAATTGGGAGACCTGGTGTATAGAGTACAGAATAGGAATAAGAGAATGTCTCTGCCATAAGGAACTTATAATCTCCTTGAGGAGAAAAGCTTAATGCAGTGAAACATAGAGCAAAACCAATTCCTACTGATAAAAGACAAATTCCAGCAATATTTATCAACTACTATGCTGAATATTTCTACAAATGTTACCTCAACTGGTCTTCACAATAACTCTGAGATTTATGGTCCTTTTTCAGATAAAGAAATCATGAGATGGAGATATATCTTCTCCAAGACACAGTTGATGGTTGATATACCACAGGCATGGTCCTCAACTGCATGGTGGCCTCACGTGTCACTGATGATGGCAGGCCTGCCTTGATGAATACTTACAATCTTTGGTTCCACATGATTTACCCTCAGTCAGAATGAGTCACATGGGTTTTCTTTTTATGTAATTGCCTCTGAGAGCCACCCAAAGATGGAACTTGTTTAGCAAAGCTTATTTAGCAGATATTTGCTATAGCAAAATTCTGAAAACCTTTGTCTTGGGTCTGGTTTGTTGCATAGACAAGAACAGCCAGTGTGGGCTGGAGTTCAGTTCTCCCAGGTGGAGCTTGGAGGAGTGCTGAGGTGAGGTCTTGCTGGATACAGAATCTACAGGAGAATGAATCAGCAGCTGTGTTCAGCTTGCTCCACCACTCTTTAACTTAGGTGCTAAAAAGGAGCTTGGATAAGTCCTGGGCTTGTGTGATCTCTACTTTTTCTGGTATTTAGCATAGTGATTTAGAATTGGACTCTGCTGTGTGAGATGGGACAAATTATGTGATATCCAGAAACCTTGTGTGTCTGACATATGCTTGATAGATGGCGTTTGTTATCGTTAGTTATTATCCTTTCTTTCATTTTCCAGGTCCTACCTCCTAAGCAAAGCATTGTTTTTTGTTTTTTTAAGGAAAGCATTTTAACAAGGATTTTCTAAAACTGAGCTGCTTTGGGTTAAGTCTTCTTTTCTTTTTCCTCTCCTTCTTTGAAAATCAGTATCTACTTCTCTGTGATCTTCTGACCAGTGAGGAGTTTGATATGTGGGCCAGGTGATAAAATGACACATGGAAGTAATGATGTAAAGTGTCACCAAGCAACCTTGCACAGGGCAACCTTGAGCATGCATATGTGTGCCTCATGCTGCTATACAAACACACAGTGGGCAGTGGGCCTCCTGTTTCAATAAAAATGAAACTGCCCACCTTATTCCACTCCTAAGAAATGTTTTCCTCACCCTAATTATGAGGTTTGGATGTATTCTTATGGATCCCACCAACTTGGCCTCCACTGATTGGTCTAGAATGGACATGTGATCTGTGTTAGGACAATCAGAGCACTTTTCAGGCTTTTAGAACTTGGGATGGTAGAGATTGAGATATAATGCTTGATCATATTGGTGACAGTGTTTTCTCTCATGTGGAGGAAGCTTATCTGACAGAATGAAACATGTGCAGAGAGAAACAGAGATGAGAGATAAAAGAAATGAATTCTGGCTCTTTTTGGGTTCCTTGTTCCTTTTTCCCAGAAGCCAACCAACCCCAGACTTTTCCCATAGTTATCCATAGGTTAAAAGTCAGTTGAAATTGGGGTCTGTCACTTGCAACCTGTATTGTTGTCTATTGCTGTAAAATAAATTATTATAAAATATAGTGGCTTAAGGTAACAATATACACTTATTATTTCTTACAGTGTCTATGAGTCAGGAATTCAGGAGCAGCTTGTCTGGGTGGTCTTGACTCGGGGTTTGTTGGTCCATTCATTGTTGGTTGAAGCTGAAGTCACCCAAAGGCTTGACTGGGGCTGAAAGAGCTTTTCCTAAGTGGCTCAGTCACATGGCGGTACATTGGTACTGGCTGTTGGGAGGAGATTCCAAGTCCTCCTCCCACAGACCAGCCCACAGTGCTGTCTGTGCTCTTATGCCATGGTGAATGGCTTCCCCTAGAATAAGCGGTCAAGGAGATCATGGTGGAGGATGCAAACGTCTGCCATAACTTAGCCTTTTAAGGCACTCATTGTCACTTCTTCCGTATTCTGTGGTTGATAAAGGTCAGCCATGATTTAGTATGGGAGGGGAATATACAAGGACATGGATACCAAGAGATGAAGGCTATTGGAGGCTCTCTTGGGGGTTGGGTACAATTAACCAAGCATCCTGACTGGTGCATTATGGTGACAGATGTTCCACCTCAACGCTAGATTTTATACCACTTAGGTATCCTGATCACTCAAATAATATTTATTCTTAAGGTAATTGCCATTATTCATCACCTCTCATCTTTTTGGAAATTAAATTCACATATTTCTTTTCATCACATACCCTATATATATTTGATTCATGAATAGAGAAGTTCCCTATTTGTCTAGGGAGATTTTTCACTGCTTTAAGGTCCCTGTATGTGGACAGGGAGGCGTGAGATGATGACTTGAGGAAATTGGGACTAAAGTGCCAAGCCAGTCTCCTCTAGTTCCCAAGTTCTGCCGTCTTCCTAGTTCATAGGTGATATGGTTAAAGCAAAAAGGATGGATCTGGCTTCTAGTTCTGAATTTTCCACATAAACTGTGTGACCTTGGTCACTTTATATTGATGAGTCTCTTTCCTCTCGTTTAAGAAAGGGATCAACTTTTTAAAAAAACTTTTTATTTTGTATTGGGGTATAGCCAATTAGGCCTGGTGTGCTGCAAGTCATGGGGTCGCAAAAAGTCGGACACGATTGAGCGACTGAACTGAACTGAACTGATAGCCAATTAACAATGCTGTGATAGTTTCAGGTGCTCAACAGAGTGACTCAGCCAGACATATACCTATAGCCATTCTCCCCCAAATTCTCCTCCTGACCAGGCTGCCACATGACTTTGAGCAGAGTTCCCTGGGCTATACAGTAGGTTCTTGTTGATTATTCATTTTAGATACAGCTGTGTTTACATGTCCCTCCCAACTCCCTAACTATCCCTTCTCCAACCCTTCCCCCTGGTAACCATAAGTTCATTCTCTAAGTCTGTGAGTCTGTTTTTATAAATAAGTTTATTTGTATCATTTCTTTATAGATTCTTTATATAAGGGATATCATATGATATTTCGCCTTCTCTTGAAAATTGAGTTGGAGTTAATTAACTAGTTCAGGGAAGTGGATGAGAGTTTGGGGGAGTGCTCCAGGTGGAGGAAAAAACCTTCATAAGGAATTTAAGGTAAGAGAACACACAGGATGGTCAGAAAATCATTTGCTGTGGCTGAAGCCAAGTGGCAAGGGCAGAATAGTAATAATATGTAAGCTAGGGGCTTAAAGAGACAATGAGTCATAAAGCTGTTTCTAGACTCTGCCTTGGATTTCATCTTGAAGGCAATAAAGATTCCCTGAAGGATTCTCAGGCAAGAAAGAGATACAATCATATTTGCATTGTAGATCAATGGCTCTCTCCATATTTCTCAATGAGGCTACTATTGGCATTTTGAGTGGAACAATTCTCTGTTGTGCAGCTCATTCCAGGTGTGGTTGGCAGATTAACGTCTCCCCAAAGATGTCCATGTTCAAATTCTTAGAAACTGGGAGCATGTCATTTTACATGGCAGAGGGGGTTTTGCAAGATAGGACCTTAAAATGGGGAGGTTATCCTGGATGACTTAAGATTGGGGTGTGTGCATGCTGTGTGCTCAGTTATGTCTGACTCTGCGACCCCATGGACTGTAGCCCTCCAGGGTCTGCTGTCCATGGGATTCTCCAGGCAAGAATACTGCAATGGGTTGCCGAGCCCTCCTCCAGGGAATCTTCCTGACCCAGGGATCGAACCAAACTCACATCTCTTATGTCTACCTGCATTGGCAGGTGGGTTCTTTACTGCTAGCGCCACCTGGAAAGCCCCCTGAGCCGTCATAGACTTGCTTTAATCACCCTGTGCCTTCAAAATAGAAGAGGAAACCAGAAGTCCGAGAAAAACGAGGTAGAAGAGAAGGCAGGAGACACAAGCTGTAAGAAGAATTCAACCTGCCATTACTTGCTCTGAAGGTGAAGGGGGTCATGAGCCAAGTATCATGGGAGACCACCTAGAAGCTGAGAACAATCCCTGCTGATAGCCAGCAAGGAAACCGGAGCCTTGGTCCTACAGTCCCATGGAACTGAATTCTACCAACAACCTGTCTATGCTTGGACAGGGATTCTTCCCCCAGGACGTCAAGATCCTCCTGAAATCTCAAATTTAGCCCTTTGGACCTTTGCCAGACTTCTTCCCTGCAGAACTGTGAGATAATAAATGGGCGTTGTTTTAAGCTGCTAAGTTTGTGGTATTTCATTACCAGAGCAATAGGAAATGAATGTGTTCGGTATTTCAGGGTCCTTTGTTCCTGCCTCCTTAATGCTAGCATGTCCCCCCCACCTTATCGTGACAAGCCCCAAACACTCCCACACATTTCCAAATGCTACTGAGGGAGGTACACCCCTGGCTGAGAACTACTGCCGTGAGAATTAATAAGAAGAAGCTGGGGTCAAAGGCAGAGGAACCAATGAGAAGGTTATTGGGATATTTAAGCTGAAGAATGAAATGGCCTGAAGGAACATAGTGGGAACATTGATGGGAATAGAGAAGGGGGTGAACTTGAGAGATAATTAGGAGGCAGAGTCAACAGGACTCATCAGTGGGGACTTGATTAGCACTGGGGGTGAGTCATCTCCTTGGTCCCTGCCCTCCTTTCTACCACCCTTCCACTCCCACCATCACAGCACATCGAAAAGCAAACAGTATTTTTGCAGGAGTGTGACTGCCCTTCCAGTGAGCAAGCGCGTGAGAGGACAGCTCTCAGAGCCGTCAGCAGTTTGTACCAGGATCAGCCAAGAAGAGAAACGACAGCAGAGCTATTGCAAACCCAAAAGGCCCCTCATGGCCAAAGGCACCCAGTTGGTGAGACACAGTAATTGCCTGAACAATTTGCAGCCTTTCCATGTTGCAACTGACGATAGGAAATGAGGAGAGATTTTTATACCTCCCAACAGAAGCAAGTCAGGCCATCCAAATGCCTGAAATGCAATCTGAACCAGGGTGTTTGGTTAAGCCGACCGAGCTCCTGAGGACAGTTTGAAAGCATTTCACTCTTTGCTGTTGTTCAGTCTCTCAGTCGTGTCTCTTTGCGATCCCATGGATTGCAGTATGCAGGCTTCACTGTCTGTTGCCATCTCCCAGAGCTTGCTCAAACTCATGTCCATCGAGTCAGAAATGCCATCCAACCATCCTGTCCTCCTGCCTTCAATCTTTCCCAGCATCTGGGTTTTTTCTAATGAGTCGGCTCTTTGCATCAGATGGTCAAAATATTGGAGCTTCAGCTTCAGCATCAGTCCTTATGATGAATATTCAGGATTGATTTCCCTTAGAATTGATTCTAAAGATTTTTTGGTACTTTGTCCAACAGGCCTGTGCCCTCCTCTACACTCATGTAACGAGCTCCGTGTACTGGATCCCTGCTGTACAAAGTAGCGTGGTCTCTGTTTTCCTCGCTGGACTGCCATGAGGCAGGGGACACAGCACTCAGTGTATCACAGGCCTATTTCAAGCATGCATTTGTTCTCACTCCAGGTGTCTCCAGCCCCCATCCAGTTGATGCTGAGCCTCCTAGTCTAGTGACTGGGAAGACCACCACTGCATAGTTAAGCCCTAATCATGGGAAGCTGAGCACCACAGAGCATGTAACCAGTTATCCAAGACAAATGCAAGGGTCATGGGAGCCTTTTAAAGTTGGTTCTAAGTGAACAATAAAAAGTTCCCTGGCATTTGCATTTTTCCTACGTTCTTGAAAACAGCTGCAGTGACATTAATGAAACATCAAGTCAAAAATAATGATTCAACATAACTCATAAGTCCTGAGAGAGAATCTGAATTTTTTGTGCTCTTTCATGCATAGGGATTGATGAATCTCATAGGTTTTCTTGGCATTAGCACTTTGGGTGAGGTGTTCAGTGTGTAATATTAAGGCTAATTGGCACATATGCAATTCATATGAAAGTTTTGCCTATCAAAGTGTCCTATTAAAGTTGACCACACTCTTCCATCCCCAGTGGAATTTAAATGGCTATGGCATTGGTCCTCAACCTTTTTGGCACCATGAACTGGTTTCATGGAAGACCAGTTTTTCAGGAACCAGGGGTAAGGGGGGACGGTTTTGGGATGATTCAAGTGGACTACATTTACCGTGCACTTTATTTCTATTTTTATTGCATCAGCGCCACCTGAGATCATCAGGTATTATATCTTGGAGGTTGGCGACCCCTGGTTATGGCTTGGGTAGTGTGGGTATCATTAAGTAAGATATGTTCCCCTTCTCAGACTTTTGATCAAATTCCATTACATGGAGTAGATTCTGTTTCTTAAAGACAAAGTTGTTTCATATTGTAATAAGTATAATAATGTTAAGTTTCAGATTCAGCCCTAAAGTGGGAAAACCCAGCACTGATGATTCTGGCTGTGTCTACACTTACCTTGCTTTGGAGTCATTTTTAGGTCCAAGAGACTGTCTTTTTCTTTGCTCAGGCACTAAGGAAAAGCCAAGGACAAAAAGCAAGCATCCCTGTTCTTGGTGTCATTTCCTGACTCTGTATTAGTATGTGTGATTTTATAATTACAGCTATTTATTTGATCCTGGATAGGCAAATCAGTTTGGGAGCTGAAGGGATGTTTTATGTCAAGATGCTCTAACTTTGGTTGGCAATTATCTTCTGAATATTTAGGAATGGTGACAGCCATCTCTCCATTCTTGAATATATTTCTGACTGAAGTCAGAGCTTCAGTCCTAAAAGGGATAGAGAATGCTGCTACATAAGATGAGAGAACTAATAGAACTATAGAACTGGGATTTTTTTTTCTATAAAAGAAAATCCATAACTGACAAAATACCTCACTAAGTCATTTTTCCTCCCCAGTGTCTTGTGCTGTGCATGTGTTTGGCACATGCACAAATTAAGTTTACAGATTTCGTAAAGCAATTCATCCTGCTTTGAGTCTAATGCCAGTAATTTTTCAAGGAAGTCAGCAGAATGTAGCCCAAGAAGGAAAACATTGGCATTATTTTTTTAAACCATTATTTTTACTCAATCTGTTACTGAACTGTGACTAAATCATTTGCTCTTCACATTTAATTTTTAATTTTGTGGTATTCTCCTCCCCACTCTTCACCAAATGAGGCTGAGTCCTAAATCCTTGTACCCTAACATCCCAGCTGTACAATCATATAAGAGGTTTGTTTCAGTAAAAATGATTACTGGTGTCTATAATAGAATTGTAATAACTCAATACTATTTTATAAATTTTTGATTCACTCTGCAGTTTTTATTTGACAGCTCGCCAAGTTCCAGTTTTTATCTGATCATCTTTGCATCAATAATGCATGAGACTGAGATCTTCTGAAAAGAGGATACTTTTTCCTCCCCCTCTCACTGAATGCTTTGCTTTTGCAGCAAAAATATTGATTTGTATTTAATAATCTATAATCCTTTTGGTTTGATCACGCTTAGCAGGAAACCCTGGAAGGAGCAACTGCCATATACTCGCTAACATGGAATCGATTGCTCCTCTCTAATAAATGGAATCATTGAGCACTTGATTCATACTATTGCTTGTTATATGTAATTAATTAAAAGGTTGAAACAGTAGAGATTTGAATGGTTCTGGGTTTCTATTCAGGTCCTCTCAACCAAAAAATAATCAACAAAAGCTTTGCCACAGAAAGATGATGTTTCTGATTATAATTTTTTGTCACCTTCATCAACGCACATTTTGTCGCACTCTGCTTTTAAATGATCCCAACAGTGCTGCTGATCTTAGTCTGCTCTCGCTCCCAGCTATTCGATTTCAAATCCATTGTGAGTAACAGGTCCCACTTATCACCTGCTTCCAGGATTATTGTAAAATAATCAGCATCAGGAAAAGAAACTGACAAGGAACTCAGAGGGCCCTCCAACTACTCATCTTCTTCCATGGTCTTAATTTCCATCTGTAAGAATTGCAACCAAGGGCATCTTGTAGAGTTGGGTGTTCCCATCTCAAATCGATGACAAGAGCTGGTGAGTAAGAGAATCACTAACCTAGTGGTTGTTAAGCAATTAAATCAGAATCTCTGGGGGTACAATGTGGGCATTAATATTATTAAAAGCTTCCCGGTCATTTTTATGTGACTCCATAGTTCTCTACCCTGAAACTCTGCCACTCTTGGTGCAGCTGGGTGCCAGCCTCATGGACTTAGTAGAATCGCAGAAATTTACCAAAGCAGGTTGATTCTACTGAGCCTTGTTTGCTGAATCAGAAACTGCATATCAGCAGAATCTCCCAAATGATTTGTAGACACATTAAAGTTTGAGAAACAGTGACCCAAATCACTATTATAAGAAACCTCCCCAAGTTAGAATGGCAGCCTTCAGTGTTTCTAGAAGAAGCAGGGGTCAGTAGCCATGAGTTCTTTTGTCAGGCAGTCCTGGCTTTATACCCTGGTTATCCGTTATTAGCTGTGCACTTTGGGTCAGTCTCTATAAATTTCACTTTGCTTATCTGTGATGATACTAGTGATAATACCCACCTCCATGGTGTTATTGTGAAAATGAATCAAAATAATATGTGTAAAGTACATAAGACCATGCCAGATATGTTGTAAGCAAGCAGTATGTTTTAGTAGTTAATATTAATACTGATAATAAGGCTGTATTCTTCAGAGACCTCTTCAGTTGCTAAATTGTCTAAATGTAGGTAATAATGCTCTTAAAATTTATCTTTTTACCCTTAAAGCCAACTGAAACTCTCATGGAAGTTGGACCTAATGTCTACCCTTGCACTTTTAGCTTGCACTTGATCTCATTCATCACTTACAGGAGGGACAACAGGAAGGTCAGAGGATGCTTGGAAAAACAGTGCAGTGGTAAGGTCAACTTGAAAGCCTTTCTTGCACCCGAGCCTGGGTGACTTCAGCTTAATTTTCTCTGGGAGTCATGCCATTATGTATAAAAGGACTCACAAAGCTGGCTTCGGTGTGAGGTGGACTCTGTTCACCTAAATTTGGCCTGATTTGGAAAGCTTTCTTGGCTCTCTCCTACTGAATCCAAACAGGGATGGGAGATTTTATTAAAATGACTTGGGCCCAGCCTGCTCTGTGCTCCGAACCATTGAAGGGAGCCAAAAATGTCCCCTGGTGTCCATAGAAACATTGTTCTTATTTTTCAAAATTAATCCAGCTGAATTTGCAAGGCTGCTTCACCTCCATCTGAGCCACCGACGGCCAGGACAAAGAACTGTTTTGATGTTCCCAGCTGGGAACCCTGCCCTCAGCAAATACAGTTGATATAAATAAATGGTCTCTTGCCTGCCTACATTCATGCCCATCTGTTTGGAGGGCATGGTGCCCAATCAAAAGTTGCCTAGACGCTCACCATGGGCACCAGAGGCAAGGAAGGACGGTTCCGTGGCCGCTTGCCTGGCGCGGTGAGTGCCGGCCCTTCAGGAGTGGGTTCTCGTCCTGGACCAGAATAGGAGCGCTGGCACTGCATGTTTCCTTACTGTTGATCACACCTGTTGACAAGACAGTGCCAAACCAGAGGCAGAGGGGAAGAAAGAAAACTGCTGTGTAGGAGCATCTTTGGGCTCTTGGGGCCTGGTGGGCCCACTAAGACAGATTCTAATTAAGCAGAGAAAATCTCTGCTATGGATATTCTGATGAGGCCCAAGGCTGGCAAGGCAGACTTTGTCTGGCTTTATTGCAGGGGCAGAGGGCAAGCTGTTCCCAGCTGGCAGCTCTTCCCCTGTCTAATATAGGAAATATAACAGAACACTGGTCTTTGATGACATCAGGAGCCAAATAAACCAGGAGGAATGAATCAGGCTCAGCCCGGCCCACACTCTCCTAGCTCCCAATTTTCACCCACCCACTGGCAGCAATTGGTCTGATGAGTACCAGCCACAGGATGTAAAAATCCAGGAGCTGATTTTGTTTTGCATTGGCTGGACTTGAGGAAGAAAATGTAGCTAGTCAGTAGGAAGCATGATGTAAGGACATTTTTATGCTGATAAAAGTGAGTAAGTTCCCTCTGAGATTGTTAAGCACAATTGGAAATAAATTTACGTATTTGGTCACCAGGGGATCACAGAGGGGTCTAGGAGAGAATCCTTACAGCCAAAGTCAGGAGCTTCCTCATCCCCATGGATGTCTCCAGGACTAACAGTGGCTCTCAGCCATGGAGTTCTGCAGTGCTGGAGAGTGAGCAGTCTTTGTCAGTGAGAAGTTCATGTATGCTGCCTCATCCTCTGGAAGGAAAACAGGTTGAGAAACTGCTGGCTCAAAGACTCAAAGCAACCATGCCTTGTTTATACATAAAAGCACATTTGTTAGTCCAAGATCTGTATGTTGATTTTTTAATTGGGGTGTAGTTGTTTTACAAAGTTGTGTTAGTTTCTGCTGTATAGCAAAGTGGATCAGCCGTATGGATACTTGTATCTCCTCCCTCCGCAGGGCACCAAGCTGAGCTCCCGGTGCTATACAGCTCCTTCCCACTAGCTGTCTAGTTTACACATGGTAGTATATACATGTCAGTCCCAATCTCCCGTTCATCCCACCCGCCCCTGCCCCATATCCACACATCTGTTCTCTACATCTGTGTCTCATTCCTGCCCTGCAAATAGGTTCATCTGTGCTGCTTTTCTAGATTCCACATATATGCGTTAATTATAATATTTGTTTCTCTCTTTCTGACTTACCTCTCTCTGTGTATGGCAGGCTCCATTTGGTGTTGATCCTAAGTTTTCTCTGCCTTCTTGAGGTTTCAATATTCTATCGGTTAGATTTGTGGCTGAATCTTTGTGGTGGGCTGGACAGCTGTCCTCTGAGATGTCCAGAACCAGAGAATATACCACCTGATAGGGCAAAAGGGCTCGTGAGGTGTGATTCAATTAAGCATCTTGAGGTGGGGGGATTATCCTGGATTATCTGGGTGAGCCTGGTGGAATCATGAGTCCCATCAGAGCAGGAGGCAGTGTGATGAAGGCAGAAGATGTGCTGAAGATGGAAGAAGGGTCCAGAACCCAAGAAATGCAAGTTGCCATCAGAAGCTTAAAAAAACCAGGGAAACCGGTGCTCTCAGACCTTCCAGAAGGAAGCAGCCTTGTAGACAACTTGACTTTGGCACAGGGAGACTGATTTTGCAGTACTTAGAATAAATATACGTTGCTATAAGCCAATAAGTTTGTGGTACTTTTTGAAGCAAGAATAGGAAGCTAAGACAATCTTTATCCTTATGGAGCTGACTGAGGGTGGCCCAAGATGAGAGGCTCCCAGGCTTTAAAAAGAAAGCTTAGAGCAACACCATCCATTGGCTGCTCCAATAAACAAACTAATTGAGTTTTCTGTTTTCCCCACCAGCTCACTGGCTTTTTTCCCTCCCCTAGTGAGCACAAAGGATCATGGTCAAACCCAGTGTTCTTGCTTTTGTTTTTTCTTTTGGATATTGTGCAAGTCTTAAGTTTAAAAGAAACAGGACCAGAATACCACCCACACTGACCTAAGCTATTGGTAATGCCAATTCCATCACAGGCATTCATTTCCCAAAGGCAGGGAACAGTTTTGGAGCAACAATTCAGATTTATGTTCAGCTAATATTACTATATCCCTACTAAGTGCCTGGCACTCGTATAACATGTTTGATGTGTGGAATATCTCCTTAAGCAACACAGTGGGTAAACTGCAAATCTCCTGGACACACAGGTAGCATGAAATAGCCACTATTATAAGAAGTTAATGCTTATTCTTCTCAGCAAGTATCATAACACTGTAGGGCAGCCGCTGTCACTGAATGTTAGCAGCAGGTGCCCGTCTATGTACCCATCCATCATTCCATCCCAGCAGCTGGATTGCTCATCATTTTTTTGCCTGTGGTGGCCCTGATCTGCAGAAAGCAGACTCCAGGAAAAATCCGGAATTTACAGTATGCTTCAGTCAGGTTTTATATGTACACACACACACATACACATATATTACTCAAGTAATATTCAGTATACTACTTAGAGTGGGCCTCTTTTGCTTCTCTTTCCTCTCAACTATAACATAACACACAATAAACAATACGTCTTCACAATAAGTAACCATGCACTCCAGAGTGACCAGGATCTTACAGAAGGAAGAAGTGATAGTTTAATTGTTTTACTTTTCCTTCAAATAAATTAAATACATTGAATTTCTTTCATAAAAATTTGAGAAATTGAAACTCTCCTAGTTCTATTATCTCTGTTGAATAAAGTTAAAAGAGATCTTTTCCAAGTCGGGTGACTTTTATCCATGTTCCCTATCAATTGGTTTATTTCGCCATGCATTTCCAGTGTTTGGCATACTAAAAAATCACCCCCATCACCTCTACATCTACTATTTGGTCCGTATTCTGCCCAAGCTTTCTTTTTAAGAATAAAAGTAAATGAAAATATTTCTCTTGGTGAAGTGCCATTTTCTCAATGCTATTTTCATTTTTTTTTTTTTGCTTGCAATCCAAGTTAGTGATAATTTAGTCATTTATTATGATGATAGCCTCAATATTTGAGATGCCTATCAGAGTGAAATGAAAGTGCCTCTGTAGAATTCAATAGACCAGAGAAGAAAATAATCAAAGTACTGTTTATTCATTCACTTATCAACAAACATTTATTGAACATTTAGTTGCCTTGGTATCCTCTCTTTTGTTCTGCTTTTTCATTCTCTTCCTTCCTGTCTCCTACAAAATTGACATCATATTTCAGAAACTGAAAATTCAGAGATGAATAAAATATAGCTCCCAGCCTTAAGGACTTAGAGACAGTAACAATACAATGCAGTGCAGCTGTTCTGTTTCGAAAAGGAGCAAGAGGTGCCGTGGGCGTATCAAAAGGGAGAGGCCATTTGTGCCTGGGAGCATCAGGGAAGGCTTCACAAAAGAGGAGACACTTCAGTAGAGGTTTGAGTAGGAGTTCACCAGAACAGGGTTGGGGGTGTATTAGTTTTCTATCTCTAAGTAACAAATTACCACAACCTCAGTGGCATAAACGTTTACTGTCTCACAGTCTTTGTGGGTCAGGAGTCTGGGCATGGGTTATTTGGGTTCTCTGTTCAAGGTCGGGGCTTCCCTGATGGTTCAGTGGGTAAAGAATCTGCATGCCAATGCAGGAAAGAGGAGATGCAGATTCAATCCCTGGGTTGGGAAGAACCCCTGGAGGAGGACATGGCAACCCACTCGAGTATCTTGCCTGAAATCGCATGGAGAGAGGAGCCTGGTGGGCTACAGTCCATGGCGTCTCAAAGAGTTAGACACAACTGAGTGATGAAGCATGCAGAGTTCAAGGTCACACAAGGCTCAACTCAAGATATACAGTGGGCTGAATTTTCATTTGGAGGCTTGAATGTGGAATAATGCATTTCTAAGCTCACTTATGTTGTTGGCAGTTTTCATTTCTTCATGGCGGTATGACTGAGGACCTGAGGCTGTCCTCAGGTCCTGGAGGCTGCCCACGGGTTTATTGCCATGGGCTTCTCCAACATGGCTTCTCATTTCATTAAGCCAGCAAGGAGAGTCTCTAGTCTAAGACTCTTATACAGTGTAACAAAATCCCACTACCTGTTCTATCAGAAACAAATCACAGGTCTCATGTGCACCTAAGGACAGAACCATGAACAACAAAAGGTAAAGGCATGAACACCAAAGGAGGGTCTCACTGGGGTTCATGCTGGGGTCTATCACATGGGATGATAAGAGGAACTGGATAGACAGATAAGATGCCATGTAGCGAATGAACAGTGGTTTCACATGGTTGTAAGAGGATGGAGAAGTTAGGAGAGAGACCCAGACTGGGGAGGTAATAATCACTGCCAACATTTATATAATACTTACTGGGTGCCAGAGTACTTTCATATATGTTACATCATTAATCTGACCAAGATTATAGAGATTGTAAATGGTCAAACTGCCTTTTAATTACCTGGCTCCTGAGTCTGTGTCTTTAAACCACTATGCAACACTGCCTCTGGGCAAGTATTGAGGTGTTCCAGGAGCGTATTATGAAGGGTCTTGTTAAGGAATTTAATTTTATTCCAAGAAGTGCTGAAGAACACAATAGGGGTTTGAAAGTTGCTCAGACTGGCACACACCAGTAGCACTGAGGAGGCACTGGGGCCAAAGAAACTGAGGCAGTGAGGGAAGATGAGTTACTGAATGAATGTGGGAGCTATGGGCTTTAGAGGAAGGGGACAGGTATGGGAACTTTGCGAAAGGTACATGATCTGACTCAGTGATTGTGAGGACTGGAACTGAGGAAGAGCGATGTCTCAGGTAACTTCCAGGTTCCTGGCCTAGATGGTTTGGTGGGTAATCATCAGGTTCCTGAGAGGCAGGGACTACATCCTTCTCTTTCGGTGTTATATCCTTGGGCCCAGCATAGGGCTTTGCCCATGGTTATGAAAACACGCTCTTACACTGTGCCTACTACAGTTACCTGTCAAGCACTGTTCTAAGAGCTTCGCTGGTGCTAACTTGTGTAACCCTCACAAAACCAGCGTGAGAGATACTATTAGCATCCACATTCTACGAAAGAGGCAAATGAGATACAGTGTGGTTAAGGAACTTGTCTGAGTTCACATAGTTTGTAAGTATCACAGCCAAGATTTGAACTCAGGCAGGCTTTCTCTGGAGTCCACAGGCTTGAGCACTGCACTGTGGTCATATCTTCTCCCCTCAACAAACAAAACCCCACACAAGCAATCGTATTTGTTAAATGTTATGTGACTTCATGAAAGAATGAATATTTACAGTATGATGTGATAAATTTGTCAATAGCCTTAATGGCCTTTGTATATCACATTTAGGGGATTGCATTCTAAGGATGTGTTGAAATATCTTTCTCTCCCACTACTGTTGAGCCCCTCAAACTTAAGGGCTGGGTTCTATTCCATACATTTCCATGGTGTCTCGTGCAGTGCCCTCAATAACTGTGGAATGAATTATTTTCTTATGTATTATATGAATTATTTATAATTTCTAAATTGTATTGACTGTGTTATCTCATTTAATACTTTCATCAACTGGTGACAGTATGTCCTGTTATTCTCATTTTATAGATGTGGACATCAAGGCAGAAGAGAGTGATCAAACTGTACCCCAAAGTTCAATTGAGAGTACTCATCATCCTTCCTCATTATAATAAATCTTGACCGAATAATGGAGACCCTCGAGAATATAACATTCTAAGCAGAAATACTCAATATAATGGCTGTGATTCTTACAATCCTTTTTTTTTTTCTTTTTTGCAAGCACATCAGGGAAACAAGACCTGAAAACATAGGCTTCACTAAAAACTAAAAAGAGGAAAGTATCGTGACTGGCATTAAGTAATTAATTAATTGATATGTGGCCATCACAGAGTGTAGTCTAAAGAAGTCTATTTATTGAGGAAATGAATTAACACTAAAAGCCAGGGGAACAGACTGTGGCTGTCATCCTTGCTTCAGCACATGCCCACCTCTGTCACTCTGACCTCTTCTCCACTCACTAATTCGAAATAAATCTAGGAAAATCACCTTCATCAGCAGCATGGCTTTCAACTAATCCACAAGCAAGACTGACAGTCTTTGTTTTTTCCTTCAAAATTCACCCCTATTCTTTTCTTATTTATCTCAATTGTCTGATTTTCTTCCATTATTTGAAGTGTACCTTTTTTTCTGTTTTTTTCCTCTGAGATAACAGCTTCAGTTCAGTAGCTCAGTAGAGTCTGAATCTTTGCAACCCCATGGACTGCAGCATGCCAGGCTTCCCTGTCCATCACCAACACCTGGAGCTTACCTAAACTCATGTCCATCGAGTCAGTGATGCCATCCAACCATCTCATCCTCTGTCATCCCCTTCTCCTCCCACCTTCAATCTTTCCTAGCATCAGGGTCTTTTCTAGTGAGTCAGTTCTTAGCATCAGGAGGCCAAACTATTGGAGTTTCAACTTTAACTGGAATACTGGAAATAACAGCTTAAGAAATAAGATGACATTTATCCTTTTCCCCTCTTTTCTCTTGTTTGCTTGTCATATCTCTTCCATGACCTACTTTCCTCCCATGTAGATGGAGATCACCTTTTCTGCTTCAAGAATCAGTTCAAGAATCCTTTTGGGGTAGACTTATTTCTAAGAAGACCCCCGTGTCCCCTGCCTCTTTGTCTTCAGGCCTTATTGCAATCCCCCACCCCTGCTTGAGCCTGGGCTGAACCTAGTAATTTGCCAAAGACTGGCAAAAATAATGGGATAATTAGTATGGCAAAAGTGATGGGGTATCACTGCAAGGTAGGGTTATGAACAATTGTAAGATTCATCTTGCCAGTAGGCTCTCTCTTGCCTTCTTGGCTTGATCATTTTGATGAAGCAAGTTTCCACATTGGAGAGGTCCCCGTGGCAAGGACCTGAAGACAGCCTCCAGTCAACAGAGAGGAGTCAGTGCTCTTTCCAACACTGCACACAGAGATGGATTCTGCCAACAGCCATAGTGCTTGGAAGTGGGTCTGTTCCCCAGTAGAGCTTTCAGATGAAACTGCATACTTGGACTAACACCTTGACAGCAGCCTTGTGAGAAACTATGAAACAGAGGACCCAGCTGAGCCATGCCCAGGTTACTAACCCACTGATATGATGAGATAATATACATGTGCTATTTTAAGTCACTAAGTTCTGGAGTAATTTGTTACACAGCAATAGATTGCTAGTACATCTCACTCCTGAGCAGCTTCCCTGCACCCTAGGCGCCTCTCCTTTGTGCAGCCATCTGTACAGCCCTATTCTTGGACTCAGAACACAGAATTCTAATTATGTGTGCCTTTGTTTCCTGCTCTGCACCAAGCTCACTGAGGGCAGTGACCTGATTTATCTCCCAGCACAGCACCTGGCTCAACGATAATTGTGTGTTAGGTAATGAACATGTATTCAACAGCCTTCTCTGCTCCCACTTCTCTCCCACTAATCACCAGCAATTCGTACCATTAGAGCAAGAGACGATGGTTCAGCTCCAACCATCTCAGGTAACTGCTATAATTCTGCCTTTGCTCCTGCTCTCTTCAGCCCTTTGGGCAACGTATGCTGGCAAAAATGAGATGAGCAGATTTCAGACACATTCTCTTCTTTGATCTTCCTGTCAATCCTATGAACTAGATATCAGGATCCAGTGTATAATGAGGAAATTAATGTCTTGCACTGAGTTGCATAGCTGATAAACAGTAGAGTCGAAGTTAGTATTTGAATATATCTGATTTTTGATTCAATACAAATCTCTATTTACAGTTATGCCATGCATCCTGATCATGGACAAAGTTTCCTATTCTCTAGGATAAACTATTAAAATGAAAATAATAACAAAACAATGTTATTTGAAAACATTTACTGAGTTCTTATTCTGTGGCAGGCACTATTCTACATCCTTTAAATGTATTTACTCATGACAATCTTACAAAAGCTATGAGGCAGATATTATTACTATCTCCATTTTACAGAGAAGAAAACTGAGACAAAGGAAGGTTAAATAACTCGCCCAAGGTCATATACCGGGAAAGTGGAAGAGCAAGGATTCAACTCAGAGGGTCTGGGTTTAGAAATCAGCTTGGCTTTAGGGGACATGATTCATTTCAGGTAATTTTGATTTGCTCCTATAAGAGAGCAAAATGGCAGGTCACTACTCACAGGTATTTGAATCCTAGTTTCCCCAGATAAAGTTAATTTGGAGATTCATTTCTCCTTTGTTAATGAGCATCAATTCTTCTCTGGAGGGAGGACCCCCTCCTGTTATGGATCCCCACTGCAATGCTGGAGCTCTAATTAAGTCTCTGCAAAGTACATAAAAAATGGAAATAATGAGAATCTGGAATTCAGAAGACATGACTCTGATAGCAACCCTGAACACAGTTTGGCCAGATTTTGTCCCTTCCTTTTAGCATCTTGTGGCTGTGAGTAATAAGAGGAGATGTAAAAATACGTTAATATTTGAAAGAAGAAAGCTTAATTGGAAGATGTTTTCAAGCAAGGGCACAGAGCATTATGTGAGCCTTCAATTCATTTGTTGAGAAGAATTTATAAATTTAATGTAATTTTTTTTCTTCAGTTGTAATTGCCAGATAAAAAGTCAATTAGTTATGTAAGACCTATGAAAAAGGGCATCTCCCAGCCTTGTCCTTTCTGCATGCCCCCACCTGAGGAAGCTACCTCTTAAAGCCTTTTCAGCTCTTTCTCTTGATATTTACCTTTGTATTTCCAAATAACTTGCTCATACTATCTCTTATTTCAGTTTGAGACATCATTCTGGAGAAGGATTTGTCACTGGCATTTTATATGTCAAGTTAGCATTTCCTTTTCAGACATTTCTGCCAGAATGAAGACAATAATGGAAAGGAGTAATAGTACCTCCACATGAAGAGTGCATACATATTTATACAAAACGGCTTGAGATTTACGGGCTTGGGAGAGGGAACAGCTGTAAGAGACAACCTAAGAGCAGTAAACAAGTAGATGGGCGAAATAGCCATCACCACTGGGGACTAAAAAAGGCATACCAGAGCAAGCCTGAGATGCTATTTTACATGCAATAAATCAACAAAGAAAAGTGTAATAAAACATCCAGTGCTGGTATGGTTGTTATAAGTTGAAACACTCACAAGCCTCTAATAGAATGTTTTTGAAAGGCAACATGACAATACCTACCAAGTGCCATAAAAATGGTCATACTGTTTGACCCAGTGATCTACTCCTGGAAAGTGATCCTAAGGAAATAGTACAACAGATGCAAAAACCTGTATATTACCAACAAGTTCACTGTAGTATTAACTATGAATCAATATAAATCATTAGATGGGTTATTATATAGATGTTAAAAGTGATAAACATGACGCTATATAAAACATGAAAAATACTTATGGTTCTCTTTAACCAAACAAAGCTAAACACGAAATAGCATATGCTCTCTGATTTTAATCCTGTATAAACAAGTGTATGAGCTTCCCAGGTGGCACTAGTGTGTAAAGAACCCACTTGCCAATGCAGGAGACTTGGGAGATGTGGGTTCGATCCCTGGTTCAGGAAGATCCCCTGGAGGAGGGCATTGCAAACCACTCCAGTATTCTTGCTGGGAGAATCCCGTGAACAGAGGAGCCTGGTGAGCTACACTCCATAGGGTCGCAAAGAGTCAGACATGACTGAAGCAACTAAGCATACACACACCCAAACAAGTGTACATGAGGGCTTCCCAGGTGGCTCAGTGGGAAAGAATCTGCCTGCCAGGTCAGGAGATGCAGGAGACATGGGTTCAATCCCTGAGTCAGGAAGATCCCCTGAAAGAGGAAACGGCAACCCACTCCAGTATTCTTGCCTGAAAAATCCCATGGACAGAGGAGCCTGGCGGCCTACAGTCCATGGAATCACAAAGAATTAGACACAACTGAGCAACTGAGCACACTCACACACACACACACACACACACACACAAATAAGTGTGCATACCTACAGGAGTGGCTTCAGTATGAAGGATATGGATGAACTAATTTGAAGTTTGGGTCTTTCATTTACAAGCTGGCTGTCCTGAGGCTTAAAAATTACTTATCTGAGCCTTGTTTGTTGCATCTACAGAATCAGAAAAAAATATTGACCTTTTAGAGTTGATGTAAACTTTGGAGAAATATGTAATTGGATGCTAATACAGTGTCCAGCATATTATAGTAAGGGCTCAATAGATGGTTACAAGTACTGCTAACATATGCACCCAAACAAGAAGGCAATATTCAGGGATGGGAAACTATCTTACAAAGATGGAACTATGGATGATGCTTTTTTCCTTAAAAGTTTTATGTATATGGATATATAAAGATTATATATACATTATACCTAAATTTATAAAATTATATATATAAATATACAAAATTATATATAATTATATGTAAGCTATCTAAAATTATATATTTATGTATATATGAATGTATGTTTATATATAAATGTTATATGTATAATTCCTATATGAGTGCTTTAATTCAATGGAATCATACAGAGTGTCTTTGCCAGTAAGGAAGGCCCATGTACCTATAGGTGCCATAATAAAATAAGCCTGAAGAGAAAGCAAGGTTGGAAGCCTTGGTCTGTTACACCTCTGTTCTCTTTTTATTGCCTTTGGCTCTCCCAGATCTTTGTTCTCCTGTGGGCAATTGCTGCTGGAACTGGTGCATTCCTGTTAAGTGGCATTTTAACCCCGATATTCCCACAACTCTATGCTATTTCCTTAACTGACATTTGCATGGCAGATGGCGCAAATGGACTAGCAAATATATACTGGGTCACTGTGAAAGAACTGCCAGATTGATGGCTGTGTTGGCTGTGTGCCTCCAAGCAGACACATGACTGGAAATTACACAGAGCTCAATTTTCCAGACCAACTTGTGGGCTTTCTGTTCCTCCCTTGCTACAGGCGATCAGTAGAACAGGTGAAGATGGTCTGATTGGCTTCACTTTAAATAGACATTGATGTGGGCAAATGGGTTGGCACACAACATGCTAAACTGGTAGCTGAATCTTTCTCCTTCTAATCCTGCCTGCATCAGATTTGTGGGGCTTCCCAGGTGGCGCCAGCGGGTAAAGAACCTGCCTGCCAATGCAGGAGATGCAAGAGACATAGGTTCAATCCCTAGGTCAGGAAGATCCCCTGGAGGAGGGCATAACAAACCACTCTAGTATTCTTGCCTGGAGAATCCCATGGACACAGGAGCCTGGAGGGCTATAGTCTATAGGGTAGCAAAGAGTCAGACACAACTGAAGTGACTTAACACTCAAGGATGCCAAAATCTTAACCTGTTCATTTCCAGAGTGTTCCATGGGATAATACTAAGCTTCTTTCAAGGAATATCATGGAGGCTGACTTAGGAAGGCAGAACAATTATCTAAGTGGTTAAAGAAAACTTGTTTATTTAGTACTTCTTAGTTCCTAACTGCTTCTGGGGAGGAATAAGCCATTGACTTGACTGCTACCTCTTCTTTGGCTTTCGTCTCTGTAACACAATTATTTTCTGTGCTCATGATCTTCCCATCTAGACTATAAGTTTCTTGAGGACAGAGACTAAATGTTATGGGTGTTTGTCTTTCTGATGGCACACAGTAGGGCTCTTGCCAGTGCTACCTCTCTGCGCCTAGTGAGTACTTTGTGAAACAAGTACTGTGGACCTGGTTCGTAGTGCTGTAACAACAGGCAGTCCTGTATCTAGCAGGGCCCCCACTCTGGATCTCCTGTGGCTGCGTCCCTACTGTTGGGGCCAAGAGTCCAAGGTTTTATTATCTCAGTAGATGGTTGTGAACATGACATGATAGGTAAATAAGATTCTACTTGGACTTCTCTCTTCTCTGCACCTATCAAACTACATTTTTTCATAGCCATGTCCTAGGAATTTCCTATCTCAATGGCCTTGAATCCAGTTCCAGAATCTGCATGGGTCTCTGCCAAAGGATGACTATGATGCCAGAGTTTGATATCCTTAGGCCTGCAGGATGGCCAAGGGGGAGCTGTTTGCCGGGAGCTGGGGTGGGGGAGGGGAAGGTAGAACTGCAGTTTGGAAATGTGAACCAGGAGGCACATGTACTGTGAGTACAGGATGGCTTATAGTGCAGGATGGAACTGGGTTGGGAAGAGAAAGTGAGTGAATAGCAGGCTAGGCGAAGATGTTCCCTAGGCTGCCGTGTTCAGGTGCAGCACATGAGTTCTAAATTTGAAACTGGCCTTCAATTTTCCAGACTAAGGTAGGACTATAGGACAAGGAATATGTTTGAAAATAGACGGAATGTACTTTATTTCACCTGTGTGAGCTTCACTTATAACTGTTATTCATTTGTATTCATGCTCAGTTCTGCAAATTTTAAGGGCAGGTGATGCCAATGAATTCAACTTGCAAAATAATGTTGGGGTTAAAAGGTGATGTCAATTCCTCTATTTTATGTACTTATTTAACCTTCCTGTGGACAGATACATTTGAATGTAATAAATGATAAAAAAAAAAAAAGAATGTGAATTATGGAGTAGTTTGAAAAACAAAACAATTTTAATCATATAATTATCCAAACTGATCAATTAAGTATTGCTAAGTTGAAGTCCTATGAGCCTCCTTTAGTAAAATGGTAATTAGCTCATTAATGTCTCTGAATGAAATGAAATAAAATAGTTCTAAAAGCACTCAAAAATAATATTTTCTAAATGAGCCTTCATATTTTGCCCATTTTCTTTATACAGCTAATTTACTTAGGTCATTTAGTTCTCTAAAATCAGGTGAACTTCTGCCTACTTTAAGTAAGAATGATGACCATTTCCAAAATGTGCAGGCCCCAGCTGGCAAGGTTTTGTGGAATTGATTCATGTTTGTGAATGTGACAGGGCAGGTAAGATTCCAGACCCAAAGTCAAGGTCCAATCTCTCCTTTGAGATCTCACTGGGAGTGAACAATCATTAAGATAATGATTATTACACTTTATAGAAACATTTTATTGTTCTTTTTCAAATGATTGAAAAAATCCCACTATAAGCAGGAAGAAATTAGATTCAGAGGGAAAACAAGAACTTTATAGGCCATCTGCTCAGACTTTCAGATTTAAATTTTATACATAAGAGCACATTAGCTGTGGGGAAAAATGTGATCACATTTTGTAGCTGTCTGAGCAATGAAGAAATTTCCCTTGTTGGGTTTTTTGCATGGAAATAAAAGGAGCCGTTTTGCTGAAGAAAATGAAATGACTTCGGTATGGGGGAAATTTGCTGTTCACCATTTTATATTTATGGAGTGCTGAATTTACACCGTTCTTTATAAAATATGAAGAAACGGTCCATGCCTCCAGGGTTCATAGGGGACATTAGACAAACAGTATTTGAGAGCACCTCACAAAGAGAAAACTGAGACCTTGACAGCTTGTTAGTGGCGGCGAGTAACAGGATGGATGGGGTGGATTCACAGGGGACAAAAGGCCCACCTGTGGGTAGGAGAACACAGATGCACGAGCGAAAGGAGGCTGTTCTTTTGTACCCCTTCTCCAGAAGCCAGCCCCCTAACTTAAAGCCTGGTCCTGGTGGCTGGTGCCTGTAGGAATCTGCTTTCTCGCCTAGTGGAGAACGGGAGGATGTGGCTGGCAGCGTGAGAGTCAAGGGTCACCCTGAGCTGGGGAGGATGGGTGACAGCCACACCGCTCACATCAGCTCCTGCCTCCTGCGAGCCACAGCTGGCGGCTTTCCTAGGAATGGTCAGGGCAGCATTTGATTAGGTCACGCTGCTCCTCCTGCTGCCTCTAACCTACCTGTCTGACGCTCCGTGACAGGGGCAGGAGAGGTCGTAGCAAACACCAGGACAATTAGTGTGCACCGCTGCTTTTTCTAACTGCCTGCCTCCCTTCCTAGGCTGTAATCACCAGAGAAATCTCCATCTTCATTTGCTCAAATGAAGCCAGGCAAACAAATCCAGCCTCCTTCCCCCACTTTGTTTTGCTGTGAAAAGATGAAGGAGGCTCAATGAACGTTTAAAGTGATGGAATGAATGCTGACCTCGGAAGCTAACAGTCTTTTACAGTCAGCTGTAAGAGCTGATACCTTAAAGCAACTAGTTTAGAGAGGTATATGAACCATTTTTTAAAAAATACTAATTAAGGAAAACCAGTTAAAAGGAAAACTGTGAACTGAGAGTCATGAAAAACAAATTAAATTCATTTGAGTTGGTACTATTTTAGAAAAGCTTAGATTAATCTGATGGTAACTGAATGAAAGGAGCACAGAACTCAATAGGAATGATAGCACTGAAAATCAGATTTCATTCAGCTATAAATCATAAAAGTAAAATAATATAGCAGTTCAGGGTGAGCCTTGGTAGTCAGAGCACCTGTGTTTGAATTTTAAGTCTCCTATCTGTTATCTATGTGACCCTAAATAAGTTAATAACCCTCTCTGTGCTTCCATTCCCTCATCTGCTTCCATTCCCTCATCAGATAGTATTAGAGAGCATTAAATGATCACTGCTAATGGGACTGCAGCCATGAAATTAAAAGACACTTGTACCTTAGAAGAAAAGCTATGAAAAACCTAGAGAGCATATTAAAAAGCAGAGACATTACTTTACCAACAAAGGTCTGTATAGTCAAAGCTATATTTTTTCCAGTAGTCATGTATGGATGTGAGAGTTGGACCGTAAAGAAAGCTGAGCACTGAAGAACTGATGCTTTTGATCTGTGGTGTTGAAGACTCTTGAGAGTCCCTTGAACAGCAAGGAGATCAAACCAGTCAATCGTAAAGGAAATCAGTCCTGAATATTCATTGAAAGGACTGATGCCGAAGCCCCAGTACTTCAGCCACCTGAGTCGAGAACTGACTCATTGGAAAATTCCCTGATGGTGGGGAAGATTGAAGGTAAAAGTAGAAGGGGATGACAGAGGATGAGATGGTTGGATGTCATCACCGACTCGATGGACTTGAGTCTGAGCAAGCTCCAGGAGTTGGTGAAGGACAGGGAAGCCTGGCGTGCTGCAGTTCATGGGGTCTCAGAGTCAGACACGACTGAGTTACTGAACTGAACTGAACTGAAATGAGATAATACATAAAAAGAACTTAGTGGAGTGCCTGAGATATATTTCAAGTGCTCAAAGAAATATTAGAAATATTAATCCAGTGATTTTAAAAACTATGCTTTAAAGAGTCCTTCTAGTTATCACTCTCCCATTCATATACTGTAAAACTGATTTATTAGAGCACCCATATCTGAAGACCTATATTGGGCTTTCCATCGACTTCCAGATTTACTAATAAAGCACAGAACAGCCAGTTAATTTTTTTCTCTTTAAAACAAAATTGAGTGAAAAATACTTTAAGTTTTATAGTGCTTTATAATTTCCAGAAGTTTTACATACATTATTTCATATAACCCCATAATGACCCCTTTCCCCCTGTATGCCTGTATTGCCCTCCCCCTACTGCCCTGTCCCCACTAGTAACCACTAGACTGTCCTCTGTATCTGTGAGTTTGCTTCTTTTATATATATATTCACTAATTGTATTTTTCAGATTCCACATGATATCATATAATATTTTTATTGTCTTTCTAGGTCTGCCTTACTTCACTTAGCATAATGCCTCCAAATCCATACTTCTTGCTGCAAATGACAAAATATTGTTCTTTTTATGGCCAAGTAGTATTCCATTGTATATATGTGTGTGTATGTATATTTATATACATATATATATATAATGCATCTTCTTAATCCATTCTTGTTGATGGACCTTTAGATTGCTTGTATACCTTGAAAACTATAAATAATGCTACTATGAACATTGGGGTGCAAAAAATAGAACACCCAGTTAAATTAAAGTTTCAAATAAATGATGAATAATTATTTAGAATAAGTATGTCACTGATATTTTATCTGGCAATCTTCCCTAAGGGTTTTTTTTTTTTTTTAATACAATTTTGCTATTAAACCATTGTTTATCTTCTATACTTCATTTTAGAAGCTAAGTTCAAAAATGTATATTTATCTCAATTAAATTTCATTCCATAAATTTCAACTTCTTTTTCTGACTTGTCAGAAGTTTTAAATTCTTGATTTTATGAAGTCATTGTATTCACTCTACTTCTTAACCCTGAATCTCTAGTTTGATATTTTGGCCAGATAGGGAAGGTCCATGAAAGGAGAAGTAAAGAGCAAGATGGAGTTCAGAAAGAATGGTGGTGGCAGAGAGAAAGGCAGTTAGAAAGAATGACTCAGGATAGAAGTAGTTTTAGGGAAATTGGAGAAAGAGGAAGAAACATACATTGAAAGGAAAGGTCAGTAGTCAGAGTTCTTCATTTCACAAAACTGTTCAATTTAAGCAAAAAATAAAAAAAAGATCAATTATATGAAGAGACAGAAGGCTCATAGACTCTACCAGAAATTTGGATAATAGGCAGGAATCAAGAGCTGGGTAACAGGAACCACAGCGAAGTCTGTGAAGTAGAAACAGGCTGGATTCAAGGCCACTTGGGCTACTGCTGGGCCAGTGAGGATTTCCACTTTGGGTCAGAGGTGAGCTCTGGCTAAGAGTATCCCACTGGCCGAGCTTAAACCCATCCTCTGGCAGTGTTGCACTGAGGGGATCTTTGGTCAAACCCTTTGGTCTCCATCAAGGAGTGCTCAACACAGTATTTAAAATGTACAGTTAGAAAGGGGCTTCTATTTTAGACTTCTATTTCTATTTCAAAATCACTCAAATCAAATCAGTCAATCAGCCATTCAGTAAGAAAGAAAACAAACCAATATTCCCAATGGAAAGGTTAAAAGGATAGAGTCATTTACAGATGACTCACTCTATGCTGCCTCTAGCCCAGGCCTCTTGTCCATGCTGTTAATCAGTATAGCCATTGCCTACTCAGTGTCTCTAATGGTATGTATGAGTCAAAGCAATACCAATAAAATTTCTCCAAAATCTAGCTCATGCTCTGCTCCCACTCTACATCCAGCCTGTGTCTTCTCTGAGAGTAGCCCCTCTCTGTGAACATCACACCTTCCTAATTTAGTATCATTCTTGACACTTCCCACTCTTCAGTCCTTTATACTAAATTTACCTCCAAGTTCTGCTGAATTTACTCATTAATCTCACTTGAATCTCTTTACTTCTCTTCATCACCTCCACCACCCTAGTCCATCCTAATCCTATCCCTTGCCTTTACTATTATTAGCCACAGCATAACTTATATCTCTGGATGTATTCTGCCACTCCTGCAAACTGTTCCATACCCTGCAGCCAGAGCAGTCTTTCCAAAATGCAAATTTGAACATGACACCCTATCCCCACATCTCTCTGCATGAAATATTTCAATGGCTTTCCATTATGCTTAGAAAAAGATCAAGATCTTTAGTCAACAAGGTTTTAAATGATCTGAACCCCAGATATTTCTCCCCAAACTCTGTACCCTGGGTTTGGGGAGAGGTTGTGGAGGTGGTGGTGGTGTATTATGTGGGGGGCTGGTCTCCAACAGCGGTTTCTACAGCAAGAGTGTCTCTTGGCTAAGATTCAACCTCTAAGCTTAGAATTAATTCCAGCCTTTACTGAACACCTATTGTGTGTTATAGTCCTGACCCTTGTACACATGCTTACTTACTTAGAAGCAAGTGTCTTGGCCAGAGGATGGCTCATGTTTCTCTCCAGTTCACTCTGTGGTGTTTTAATTGGCTGCTTGGAAACATTCGGACAACTAGAGGGCCTCACTGCTTTCTTTGCTCCTTGAAAGGTGCTCAAATACTAGTAGTCAGGAACTGTCCTCTGGGCTCTGAAGTGTTCTGCAGTGTGTGACCCCTGTGAGCATTTTGAATATTTTGCTGAAAATATTTTTATTAGCATTGCATAGTTTTACACTGAAAACAGTAAAAAATAAAAGCCAAGAGTCCCTACAATTCTAGAGTCCCTAGTTTGTATGAATGCCAAATTAGGTGGCATTCCTAATTTGTAGATGAAACTGGCAACTTGGAACTCTGGGTCCCTCAGCAAGGCATGGTTCCTCTTCTGGTTCCCTTCTGCCCTTGCAGAAGAATGTTTAGGGTTGCAGGGAACTTCGTGTTACCAGAATGACTACATTCCAGTTCCCAACATTTATATCCTTCGCATCACAAGCTGCTTGAGACTGGCATAATCAGTCTTGTCATAACCTTTATCCAAAAGGGAATGATAAATCCTGGTTTGCCAAGTATGGCACTCTCTTTCACTCCTCAGAATGTCCAAGTGCATGGTCACTTATTCATCCATGTTTACACCAGGTTTTCTAAAAAACTTAATATTCTCAGGCTACCACCTTCCCCACGGATTTTATTCCTCACATATATCTGTATCTGACCTCATGGTCCATTCTTTCTCAGTTTCCCAAATCAGTCCTAAGAGTTATCTGAAGCTTACAATCTCCCTTGAATCTAAAAAGCTTTTCCTGAATGTTCTCAGCAGTCTCCTTTTAATTGAAATCTGATTTCCCTGAGGATGGATTCTGCTTCTTGTTTGTGCCCGAAGACAGAGGTGGTGGTGGTGGCTGACCATTCCTCACTCTTACCACCTGGGCCATCTCTTCTGGACCTTCAGTGGGTCTTACTTATGACAGTGTTTAGTAATTAGTTGGTAAGTAACTTTCTTTGAGTCAGTGCAACTAGTCCTAATACCACACCTTGGCATAATCCCTGTTCTATGGTTGATCATTGGATGACCTAGAGCAAGACACGTGTTTCCAGCTTCTGCAAAATGGGGATATGACACCTGTGTACAGCATTCCTAAAAGAATTCCCTGAGCTCCAGCCCAATGCTTGATGTACATTATTCAACTGAGGGTCTGACTGTACACTAAGCCATCTCAGTAGCTACTTAATGCAATAGCCGTAAGAGGTAAAATAACATTAGAATTCTCGTTTCATAGGGAAAGAGAGAGAGAGAACCCACTTAAATAACATTCTCATGTTCACAGAGTCAGGAGAGAGTAGAAACTGCTTTCAGACTCAAGCAGATGAACAGCATGGCCTGTGCTCGAATAATAGTGATGATAATAATAATAATGACAACAACAATAATGTCCAGAGTGTGCATAATAGAAGGGCATTGATATTGTCTTTGATGATGATGATGTTACTGTATTACCCTTCTCATGTGGCTCCATTCTCAACTTTCCACCTTTCTTGGGGCCTGTATCTTTTCCAGATCATGCTCTTCTGTTTTCTTTCAATAGGCATTTCTTGAAAACTGACTCTATGCCACACAGTGTCTCACCTAAGAAAAGTAAATCAGACAGACGCGGTTCCTGAATTCCTGAAATAGTTCATTGGGGAAGATGTCCATAGAACAAAAAGTGTTAGATGATGAATTAATTGCAAGTATGAAAAAGCAAAAATCAAGAGAGCTGGGAAAGCTGATCCCTGGGGCTCTTATCTTGGTGGGGGTGGAGGGGACAGGAAGCACTCTTAGGTGAGAAGAATTCCCCTCCTCTTTCCTGTAAGCTAGCAGGGGAGGGATGCAGGTGTTTCTCTTAGGAGATTCAGAACAGGCTATTCGAGCTTTTTTCTTTTAAATTTGTTATTTATAAAAGAACAAAACAACTCATGGGTTTTAGAAATTATAGGACAGGCCATTAGGAAAACTGAATTAATGAAAATATGATGAAGTCTCTTAGTTTTCTCTAAAGGAGTTTTCTTCTGCCTGAAAAACCCTATCCTCTATCTATTCCCATGAAATTTCATCCAATCTCCTCTATTGTTGCCCTGTCCTGATAGATTTGGGTTTGGGATAAACACTCCATGTTCATCTATTAGGACCTTTGCCTCTAGCTGTTCCTAAATTCTAGATTGTCCTTCAGTACAGAAGCTTTACATTCTTGAGAGCTTTCTACAAACACACAACTATGCCAGTTTATCCTTCTAGATCTGTTTTAAATATTTACATTGCCTTAAAATGTTGAAATACTTAACTCAGGGATCTGTTGCTTTCCCACAAAGTGTTGTAGCTGTGTATTATATTTCCAACTAAAAATATAGAGGAGGATTTGTAAAATATTTAGGTTGAAGAAACCATAGCACAAACCTAATTTATAAAATGTTATAAATAATAATGAAGCAGTTTTCTAATTAGAAGCTGTTTCCTCAAATAAAGGCGTACAAAGTAGTTTACTTCTGTAGTCCTTTTGAAAAAAATCAGTTCATCAGCATATCTGAAATCCATTCACTTAACTGGCAGAAAATCAAAATATTAATTTATGTGGGAGATGAAAACCCCTAAAGATTTTCATTTAAATATCTATATCTTGGACTCATTTTAGGTTCTGATTTAAAATCAGGGGTTCAATATTTCACAGCCGATTATAAGGCAGAATCCAGAGAATTAGATGAGACATTTTCTGACTCGTATTATCTCCTTGATGAACCAAAACCTTACTTTCAGATTCATTTTCCGTATGATTTCCCTGTTGGATACGTCCTGGATGCTGCGGTGAGAAGCCAGCAGGAAAACCCCAGGGAAGAGGTCAGAAACGATGCTATCAGAGACAGAAATGTCAAGGGACAAGGACTGAAAATTGGAAACAATGAGAGAGGGAGAGGGAGGGAGGGAGAGAGGGAGAAAAAAAAAGAGAGGGCGAGATTGAGAGAGAATTTGTATGCAAGGGAGCACAATATAAGAAATAATACATGAAGTACTGCCACCAACATGATCGTTTTGGTTCCTCTTATTTAAACCCTCTTTAAGCCTTCACTTGTAATTAATAAGAACTTCTATTTAAAAAAATTTCAGAAGGACTTCTGTTTAGTGTTGAAACATAAAAGAAAAAATATTGGCCTTTCATCATCTCCAAAAGGAAAAAGAAAAAAAAAAAACCCACACAATTTATGTATATACTTTGGAATCAAAGCCCCTTTTATGTCTCTTGGAAGTGAAGTCGCTCAGTCGTGTCCGACTCTTTGCGACCCCATGGACTGTCGCCTACCAGGCTCCTCCGTCCATGGGATTCTCCAGGCAAGAGTACTGGAGTGGGTTGCCATTTCCTTCTCCAGGGGATCTTCCCAACCCAGGGATCGAACCCGGGTCTTCTGCATTCCAGGCAGATGCTTTAACCTCTGAGCCACCAGGGAAGCCCTATGTCTCTTGGTGCTGATCATAAATAGAAGCCAAATCTGATCGCCCCAAATAATAAAACAGTGGAGAAAAAGATAATGCACACTTACCATTTAAACACTTGGGCCTCATCAACAGGATGTTTGGGGCTGGTGCACTGGACGATCCAGAGAGATGATATGGGGAAGGAGGTGGGAGGGGGGTTCAGGATTGGGAACTCATATACACCTGTGGTAGATTTGTGTCAATGTATGGCAAAACCAATACAGTATTGTAAAGTAAAATAAATAAATAAATAAAAAGTGGTCCAAGTAAGTGCTGTTAAATTAGTCCTAAGAATGTAGGGCACTGAAATTTGTATAGTAGGGGCTGGTTTTCAGTATAGAAGCAACTACTAAGCCATCAGTAATAGTACACTTTTTATGGTTGTTTTCTCAAAAGAGGTGCTGGCCTACACAGCTACCACCAACTCTCCCTAACCCATTTTCTTGGAACTACTGCTGTTTTCTATGTTTTTTTTTTTTTGGGGGGGGGTTAAAGTGGAAAAAACACAAATTATATATATCAGTGCTAGTATTCAATTGAGAAGTTTACTTAGCAGATTAGTAGAGTTCTGATGGAAGTGAAAACTTATCCTGAGAGGAAGAAATTAGCTGTAAATTTGGTGAAGAAGGCAGCTGAATTTTTCTCCAGAAAGACCAATTCACATATACAACCTGAAGCATATAGCAAACGTGTGATGGAGAGCCAGCTGAAACTTAGTAAGTTTCCCCACTGAAGTGCATTTGGGAGGTTGTTGGGGGCGGGGGTTCAAATAGAGATAAACAGCAATCCAAGACGGGGGAAGCATCCTTAGAGGCAATCATTTTTTAAACAAAAAACATAAAGGCTTATGTATACAGCTGGTATTTACATGAATTCCTCCCACTAATGCTTGGGACTTTGGAAGACACACCAAGAGATAAGAGGTAAGCAGCTTTCTGTGCAGATATTGTCAACAAAGAGCATTCGGAATTTCGATCTATTATGTAAAAGCCTATAACTGGTGACTTTTACCTGGGGATGTGGGGAAGAAGGGCATCTAGCTGACCTCTAAATGCTAGTGTGTTCAGGGCTTATTCCTGAGCCTCCTTCTCCCCAGGTGAACCCACACAGTATGTGAATGCAATCTATGCTAATTTAATGTTTATAAAGTGCCAAGAACCTTGCCTAGTTCATAGTAAACACCATAGAAGTGTCAGCTATTGTTATTTATTATAGCTAATTGCCTAGTAACTATTTCCACTTGAATGTTTGATAGGTATTTCCAAATTAAATCCAAAATGAAATTGCAGGTTTTACTGTTCCCCCAAACCAATCTACCCTGTGTTGTTTTTCCATCTCTGTTATAACAGCTTGACCCGGTGACTCAGGCCAGAAGCTTAGGAATCACTGCTGATTTCTCTTTTTCTCTTACTCTTCACATCCAATTCATCAGTAAGTCATCCTGGTCAAACCTTTGAAGTAGAAAACAATTTCATCTACCTCTTTTCATCTTTGCTGCCCCTGATCTTGAACAAGCCTCCTCATCTCTCATGGAGAACTGCAGAAATTTGTCCCCTGTTCCCTTTGCTTCCAGATTCCCTTACGATCTGTTTTCTATACAGCCACCAGAAGGATATCTTTAAAACTGGAATGCAGGTCAGGCTTAAGACTCACTAATGACTTACCAGTGCCTTTGGCATAAAGTTAAGTCTCCTTTTGTTTTAATCTGTTTGGGCTGCTATTACAAAAATACCATAGACTGGGTTTCTTAATGGATAAATATTTATTTCTCATAGTTCTAGAGATTGGAAGTCTAATATCAAGGTGCTGACAGATGCAGTGTCTGGGGAAAGCATGCTTCCTTGTTCAGAACTGACTTGATGTGCCCTCACATGGCAGAAAGGGTGAGGGAAGCTTTCTGCACGTGTGCTCAGCTGCCCAGTTGTGTGTGACTCTTTGCAACCTCATGGACTGTAGCCCACCAGTCTCCTCTGTCCATTCGATTCTCCAAGCAAGAATTCTGGAGTTTGCTGCCATTTCCTACTCAGGGGATCTTCCCGACCCCGGAATCGAACCTGAGTCTCCTTCATCTCCCGCATTGGCAGGTGGATTCTTTACCATTGAGCCACCTGGGAATCTTTGAAGAAGCTCTCTGCTGCTGCTGCTAAGTCGCTTCAGTCGTGTCCGACTCTGTGCGACCCCATAGGCGGCAGCCCACAAGGCTCCCTCGTCCCTGGGATTCTCCAGGCAAGGACACTGGAGTGGGTTGCCATTTCCTTCTCCAATGCATGAAAGTGAAAAGGGAAAGTGAAGTCGCTCAGTCGTGTCTGACTCAGTGACCCCATGGACTGCAGCCTACCAGGCTCCTCCGTCCATGGGATTTTCCAGGCAAGAGTACTGGAGTCGGGTGCCATTGCCTTCTCCAGAAGAAGCTCTCTAGGGTTTTTTAATAACAGCACTAATCTCATTCATGAGGGCTCCACCCTCATGACCTAATCACCTCCCCCAAGTCCCTCTTCCTAATACCACTGGGTTAAGATTTCAACTTGTGAATTTTGGGGAACACAAGCATTCAGTCTATAACACCTTCCTAAGCCTTTACTGGCTGACCTCTTTGATCACTTCCTTATAGCATGCTCACTACACTCTAAGGCAACTGGAATTCTCTTTGTTCTTTTCTTTTGAAAGAATTTCTCTTTTGAAAGAGATGAACTTTGTTCATCTCTCCCTCCAGCTCCAGCATCTGTCCCTCACCCACACTAGGTCCCTTCTCAAAGTTTAGATTGCAGCTCAAGTGTTGAAGACTTTCCCCGACCCCTTGGCTCATTCTAAACAAGCTCCTACCCTCTTTGCGTGGTTCTATTTTTGCATTCATCACCACGCAAATTTATCTTCTTCATCTGTGTATCTACTGGCACATTGGTAGTACCAGCTCTAAGAGGGCAGAGCTGCATCTCACATGCTCAGGACAATGCTGGAACAACGAAGTATCTCAATGAATACAAAGGATCCAGTTCACCTGATCAATGGACAGGGAATTAAACCTCAAATCTTATTTATAAAGAGCAGTAGATGTGATGTATAGGAATGATAAAACTACAAGAGGAGGGGCCTGGTGATTTACTTAGGAAAAATAAATGGTAGAAGCAGTACACATAGTTTCTCTGTGCTCCTGTCTGAAGTCAAGCTCTTCACCTGCTCACTAGATTCCATTTCCTTACTTACTCAAGGACAATGTTCCAGAAATTTCTCCCCCCCCCCCAAATTATACCTTTTTCGTGCTCTGCTGGATTATTCCTATCATGCAAAACTGTGATTTTTCCCTTCTTTAAAAACTAAAAAAAAACAAAAATCCAAAATTCAACTTATTTCCTTGTTCTCCTAAGTTTACAGAAAAATATGTCTGGTCTTGCTGCTCCAGTCTCAGACTTCTAACTCTTTTTGGACCAGCATGTCACCAAAATTGCTGTTGTAAGGCTCACAGATGACCTCCACATAGTCTTTAGTCCTTGTCTGACGTTTCCTAATAGGGACTCTTGATCACTCTGTTCTCCTTGGTGTGATTTTCTACTTGGCTTTAATACACTTCACTGTCCTGGTTACTTCTTTTTCTACCTTCCTGACTGCTTCTTCTCAGTCCTTTTCTTTTTTTTGCTGATTTCTCCTTGTCTTCCTCAGTTCTAAGTGTTCAAGTGCCCTAGGACTTATTGAGTGTTTTCTTTTTCTGTCTTCACTCACTTCCTTGGTAACTTCATAGAGCTTCACAGTTTTAAATTCTGTCTATGTGCTTATGACTCCCTGATTCCTGTCTCACACCTGGATATTTTCCAAGCCTTGCCTATTCCTCACCTCCACTTGGATATATAATAAACTTCTCAAAATTAAAATGTCCAAAACACAACCCTTGATTTTTTTTTTCACTCGATTCTCCTCCTACACTATTTCCTCCAGCTAAGAAAATGATGATTCTTTCTTTTTGATTCCTCAGAGGGAGAAACAAAAACTTGAAATCTTGGATTCATTCTGGACTCCTCTTTTTCTTGTCATGGTGGTGGTGGTGTGGTATTCAGTCCTTTAGTCATGTCCAATTCTTTGTGACCCCATGGACTGTAGTCCTCCAGGCTCTTCTGTCCATGGGATTTTCCAGACAAGAATACTGGAGTGGGTTGCTGTTTCCTTCTCCAGGGGGCTTTCCTGACCCAGGGACTGAACCTGTCTCTTGTGGCTCCTGCACTGGCAGGTGGGTTCTTTACCATTAGCACCTGGGAAGCCCATGCATTCATTCTGTAGACTCTAACGTACCCAGATTCTGGCACCGTCTCTCCACTACTATGCTTCTTGAAGCATCCTTTATTTGCATAGATTATTTCAATATCCTCCTAATTGTTTCCCCTGTTTTCTTCCTGAACTATTACAATCTATTTTTAGCAACACAGCTATAATGATCCCTTTAGAACCTGAGTCAAAGCCAGTACTCTCCTCAAACCAGGGCATACCTTCTTGCTCAGAGTAAAAGGTGAAGTTCCCATTGTGAATTATAAAGACTTATTTCCCAATAGATTGTAAGGTTCCTAGAGGTTTGTAAAGTCCCGTGCAAGGCACCTGGCACATTATGGATACTTAATAAATATTTGCTAATTAAAAATTTTTAAAGAAACTCCCCTGGAATGGAGTCAGATTAATACTATATGTTACTTATATCTTAAATTCACCCGGAAATTCCCAGGGAGGATCAAGTGATATAGAACTTCTTGGTGACTGCCCCTCTCCTATGTAGTCTTTTGCCCATCACCCTCCTGTCCTCATCTCCTGGTTCTCTGCCCCTCATTTATTCCACCCAACAACACTGTCCTTCTTACTGTTCACCCAACATGTCAGGCATGTTTCTGTCTTGGGGCATTGGTCCTTGCTGCTTCCTTTGCCTGGAACACTCTGCCCCAGAAATATACATGGCTTTCTCTTTCCCCATCTTCAATCCTTTGCTCATGTGAGCCTTTTTCCAGTAACTCGTTTCCTGACCATCCATTGAGAATTTTAATCCTACACTTATACCAGCCTCCTCTTCCCTACAATGTACATCTTCATCCAACTGGTCACCATCTGACACTCCTTGAGGGAATTCTGTCTGTTCGGTTCTCTGCTGAATCTTCAACACTTTCATCAAAGCTTGGCTCTTATAGGAGACTTTCAGTAGATATGTGTTGAATGAGTGAATGAGATAAAGAGTAAATGAATTCTGATATGAAGGACTGAAACCTCAGCTGGATAAGGAGTTAGAAAGACAAGAAACTCAGGTACTACATGTGATTTTTTTTTTTACATGTGGACCCAGATTATTTTTCATGATTGTGGAGAGCTTGAAAGTCAGGTCATTGAACTGTTTTGATTATTATTGAAGAATGAAAACAAAAAAAGATGTGCCAGAAAACTATGGATATAAGAAAAGTTTATTTTTGATTTGTGGCATGTGGGATCTATTTCCCTGACCAGGGGTCTAACCTGGACCCCTTGCATTGGGAGAGCAGAGTCTTAGCCACTGGACCACCAGGGAAGTCCCAGAAAAGGTTTTTTCTGATTTTCAAAAGAAATGTTAAGCATAGATTAAGCAAACCTCAGACTGGTGCACTTGCTTCTGAACAAGACTTTAGAATTGGTCATTATAGTGTTTGTCTGCCTTGTAGAGGAAGTTTACCACTAAGACAAATTTTAGCATACTAAAAACAAGTTTTGTTGGCTAAATTAACTTTTTATTTGCCTTTTGAAAAACTAGAATGCCAGAGAAATCCAAGAGACAGTGTATATTTATTTTTTAGCAAGTCGCTGATGAAAAATCTCCCATTATTTTCTTGTGGATAAAATGGGGGAAAATAAGCTAGACCTGACATAATTAGATGGATTAATGATTTGTTTGATGATTAAATTCATTTCTTTCAGCCTAGATAGAAATTCCACTTGAAAAGTTTTATTAGTTCTTCATGTTTCAGTAAGCATTCTACATTCTCTCCTTTTCTCCTTGTAGTAAAGGTCAGTGGTGCCCTGTGGCTCTCTCTGTGGTCTATCAACATATTTATCAGTATTAAATTTTCAGGTGTGACTCACTTGGGAGGCATGGCAAATATATTGTATCAGTTCAGTTCAGTTCAGTTCAGTTCAGTCACTCGTGTCCGACTCTTTGTGACCCCATGAATCGCAGCACGCCAGGCCTCCCTGACCATCACCAGCTCCCAGAGTTCACTCAGACTCACATCCATCGAGTCAGTGATGCCATCCAGCCATCTCATCCTCTGTCGTCCCCTTCTCCTCCTGCCCCCAATCCCTCCCAGCATCAGAGTCTTTTCCAATGAGTCAACTCTTTGCATGAGGTGGCCAAAGTACTGGAGTTTCAGCTTTAGCATCATTCCTTCCAAAGAAATCCCAGGGCTGATCTCCTTCAGAATGGACTGGTTGGATCTCCTTGCAATCCAAGGGACTCTCAAGAGTCTTCTCCAACACCACAGTTCAAAAGCATCAATTCTTTGGCGCTCAGTTCAATACAACCCAGATTGGCTTGGATGACATAGTGCCTGAGGTTAAAACAGGTGCCTCCACCCACCATAGATGGAGCAGACACACCTTAGTTGTTGTCCAGATGAAGACCATTAGAGATTTGATTAGGTAAGATAGAGGTGGGGTTGCTACAGAAAGCAGACCTCCCAGATAGTAGTCCACGGCTAGGTGTGCTGTACATACCATTTCTTTGCCATCTACTAGGGTGTTATCCTTGCCTGCATTGGCAGAATGTCTCCATTTTATGCTAGTTTCCTAAAGCATTGGAATAAGAATGTTCAGGGAAAATTATTTTGTTTTTTTTAAAAGTTATTTTTAATTTACATGTGGTAAAATTCATTTTCGGAGAAGGCAATGGCACGCAGTCCATGGGGTTGCTGAGTCAGACACGACTGAGCAACTTCACTTTCACTTTTCACTTTCATGCACTGGAGAAGGAAATGGCAACCCACTCCAGTGTTCTTGCCTGGAGAATCCTAGGGATGGCAGAGCCCAATGGGCTGCCATCTGTGGGGTCGCACAGAGTCGGACACGACTGAAGCGACTTAGCAGCAGTAGCAGCAGCAAAATTCATTTTGGGGGTGTATAGTCCTATGAGTTTTCTCACATGCCTAGATTTTTGTAACCACCACCCTTGGGTTCTCTGCCAAGAGAACATGGGCTTCTTTTGGAGCTTTCTGTTTGTGATTCCATTTTGGGGCTGATCCAGAGCCCAAGTCAACATATATGAGAGGCAAAAACAAACTGTAACAACACTGTTGGGTTGTTTTGGGTCCTAAACTTCTTACCCAGTCCTCATGCTCTTAGATACTTTTCAGAGTCCTCTGGTAGTTGCTTTATATACTCTGCCCAGACTTTTCAGTTGTAATAAGTAGGAGAGATAGTGTGGGGTGTGCTTACTCCATCTTAACTAGAATTGAACCTTGTGGTTTCCTTTAAACATATGGAATGACAAGGATACTCTTCACTCTGCTTACATCCTATTGATCAGAAATTAATTAGTACCAGGATCACATATAGCTGCAAGGGAGGCAGGAAAAATGTATCCTGCCACTTAAGGTAATGGGAAAGATAAAACCTTTTTTAATAGGAAGAAAGGAAGAGCAGATTTTGGAGAACACTTGCAGTCTGCCACAGGGATGATGGCAAAGATTACATTCAATATGGCTTGAAAGAATAAGATGGCTAATAAGATCTCATGCTATGTGTTTATGAGTATGAAACAGTATGAAGCTTTAACTTTGTCTCCAGCCAGCTCCCCTGGGGGAGCTTTCATGAAGCCATTTGGAGAACTTCGTTGTGCTCACTATACTACTAGGTGATGTTGGTGGGGAATTACTGGTATCCGACTCATACCTGAGGATTTTTATAATCACCACTCTTGGTTCTCTGCCCAGAGAACATGGGCTTCTTTTTTGGAGCTTTCTTTTTGTGATTCAGGGCGGCTACAGAAAACTAGTTTCTATACCCAAAGTTTGTTGAGGTGAGGAGTGGCCCATAGGTGGGCCTCACAGAAGAGAAAGAGGTAATGTAAGCTTTTCTTGAGTCCTGTTTAATCTATCTACCTGTGTAAGAAGAATATCCCCAGCAGCAAGAATGTGGATTCTAGAGGTTAAGGAAAGATGTCATGTAATAATCATTGGGACAACAAGTCAAAGTAGAGATACAAGTAGTAGAGCCAAGAGATGTTCAGGAAAATGGTCTTCAGAGATGGAATTCTCAACCCGAGTGCACAAACCCCCTCCCCCCCCGACACACACACACAGAAGGATTAAACACCTATTAAGCCTAGAGAGGGAGAACAGGTTATGATTGAAGACATTTCCTTTCATCTTATCCACTCTGACTGTGTAAAGGTCAGAAATTAACTGACAAGTGGAGAAACAGAGAAGCCAACTACCCCCCAGCACTAGTTACAAGCACGAGAAGTCACTGCCCCTTTCTTGCTGCAGGCTTCCAGCCTGAAGCTGACCCCAGCTGAGGAAGTGGAAAGGACCAAGTGTTTGACCAAGTTGATGATTTTGATTCCTGTCTTGAAGTGGACATTTTCATTACTAAACTGAGTCTATGTTTGTAACTAAAAGTACCTTAGGAATGTCTGTTACTTAAGAGTAAGAAAAATATCATTTTCTTTTTAACCATCACTGATTATATTTTAATGGAAAGGTAGGAGATAGTGTTGTATTTTGATAATGCCACAGATTATAGCTTGTCAATACAGCAACTACAAACATGGAGCATTTCAGATGCAAGAGGATAAGATCTTCTCTTATTTTCTCACATAAGAATCTTGAGCATTTGTAGGCACTGTACATTAAAAGGAATCCAGAAAGACCCATTTATATCCAAGTGGCATGATACTAAAAAGATTTAGAAAAATCATGCTACTATTTTCCCAAATTGAAGGACGATCACAAGGAAGAAAATTAAACTTGCTCAGTAGTTAAAATGATGAACTAGGAGAAAGCTTCATAGAGTCATATATTTAATAGAAAGATTTCTTTAATAGTCTGGGTCTTGGTGCTAGTGGTAAAGAACCTGCCTGACAGTGCAAGAGGTATAAGAGGCACAGGTTCAATCCCTGGGTGGGGAATACCCCCCTGGAGAAGGAAGTGGCAACCTACTCCAGTATTCCTGCCTGGAGAATCTCATGGACAGAGGAGCCTGGTGGACTACAGTTCACAGGGTTGCAAAGAGTCAGATATGACTGAACTGACTTAGCATTCAGTATTCATTCATTCATATTTAATGTAAAGAAGACTTCTTTAATTGTCTGGAGCCCCATGGATAAAATGGGCTGCCTTGAAAGATGGTGAACTTTCTATCATTGGAGATGCTCAAACTTCCATACAAGATGATGTTGCAAGGTTGCTGGTCGAGGGAATCCAAATACTGAGAGAGTGGTTGGAGTTAATGTTCTTTAAAGCCTTTTCCATCTTTGGGATTATGGGATTCTGCAAGTCTCTGTCCAACTGTGCTTATACTCTTTGGAAACTGTAATATCAAATTTCTAACACTGAGTTAAATTTAAAAATACATATATTCTCTAATGTAACAAGTATTCATTCTGATTATTTCTATTTGAATCTCACAGGAAACCAGCCAACTGGAAAGAGGCTCCAGCAAGTTATAAAAATTATGAATCCATAACTAAAAATCCTCTGACTAATAATGATGGTTTAGCTAAGTCCAAACGATAACCAAATTTGTGAGTTGTTCTATACCACAAAAAAGACATGTTTGAAAAAGACTGTCTTGCCTCTTCTTCCATTGCTGCTCTCTCTGTCAGTCACCTTCTCTCAGTCATCCACTGAGCGTCATCCACAGTCTTGTCTTGGGTCACCTGTTTGCGACCCCATGGACTGTAGCCTGTCAGCCTCCTCTGTCCATGGGGATTCTCCAGGCAAAATACTGGAGTGGGTTTCTATGCTCTCCTCCAAGGGATCTTCCCAACTCAGGGATTGAATCCAGGTCTCCCACATTGCAGTCAGATTCTTTTACTGTCTGAGCCACCAGGGAAGTCCCAGTCATCCACTAGCCCTTTACAACTCAATCCACAGACAGAAAAGTTAATCTCTGGCCCATGTCCAGGCCATTGTCAGGGTACGTTTCTCCAGGTTACAGTGAAAGAAGCACAGCTGCTCTTGTCTAAAAGGCAGCATGGGTTCCTTGTGCTAGCCTGTTTTTGTAAGAGTTGTTTATGCCGTTGGCTCTTACACTTTTCTTGGATTCCACAAGAACAGCAATTACATGATGGATGCTCAATACATAGGGAAACAATGATCAAGTCTTGTTTTTATCTCTCACTTTGGGGAAGTACTGAGAGAAAACCAGGTTGATCTCACAAAGAAAGTCACAAAGCTTTGAAGAGTGCTAGGCATTGCCTTCACCCTCAGCTATTTACTGATCATGTAGAATATAAAGACAAAGCAAACAAGGTCCCTGCTGTCAGAGTGCCAATAGTCTGATAGATAAAATATGGGGAAATAGCCATGGAAAAAAAAAAAGGTACGAGTATGATAAAGTCATTGATAGAAGATTAGGCTCTCAATTTTGGAGGGACCTTGGAGATTAGTGAGTACATACACTTCTTTTCACACTTGGGTAAACTGAGGCTCCCTAAGTCTCCTGATGTTTTAACATTTCCATCTTCTCATTGTGGCACTCTTATGGCAGAAAGCGAAGAGGAACTAAAGAGCCTCTTGATGAAACTGAAAGAAGAGAGTGAAAAAGCTGGCTTAAAACTCAACTTTCAAAAAACTAAGATCATGACATCTGGTCCCATCATTTCATGGCAAATAGATGGGGAAACAATGGAAACAGTGACAGATTTTATTTTCTTGGGCTCCAAAATCACTGCAGATGGTGACTGCAGCCATGAAATAAAAAGACGCTTGCTCCTTGGAAGAAAAGCTGTGACAAAACTAGACAGCATATTAAAAAGCAGAGACATTACTGACAAAGGGCTGTCTAGTCAAAGCTATGGTTTTTCCAGTAATCATGTATGGATGTGAGAATCGGACCATAAAGAAAGCTGAGCACCAAAGAATTGATGCTTTTGAACTGTGGTGTTGGAGAAGACTCTTGAGAGTCCCTTGGACTGCAAGGAGATCCAACCAGTCCATCATAAAGGAAATCAGTCCTGAATATTCATTTGAAGGACTGATGCTGAAGCTGAAGCTCCAGTACTTTGGCCACCTGATGTGAAGAACTGGCTCTTTAGAAAAGGTCTTGATGCTATAAGAGATTAAAGGCAGGAGGAAAAGGGGATGACATAAGATGAGATGGTTGGATGGCATCACCAACTCGATGGACATGAGTTTGAGCAGCTCTGGGAGTTGTTAATAGACAGGGAAGCCTGGTGTGCTGCAGTCCACAGGGTCACAAAAAGTCAGACATGACTAAGTGACTGAACTGAACTGATCTCATTACTTGAAGCGCCATCCATCAGCATGACTGATACTGTTGATTGTCTTCCTAGCAGCCATTGCCTTTTCCTGGCTGACATGATTTTGTTGTTTCGGTAGCAACCTGTCCAGCCTAAGAGGTGAATCACTGTTTTAAGGCATGATCATTCTTCCTCTATGCCAGTGATTGATGTAGGGATGAAAGGGTGACAGTGGAATTTAAGGGAAGTCAGCTGAAGGCTTATGGGTAAGCTTTCCTTCCTCGTTAAAAAAAAAAAAGGCAAGTGAGGAGAAAACTCTCTTTTGCTCCTTCTCACTTTGCTTCAAGAGTATATATTGATTTCCAAGGATGTGACACGTAGCTGGGACAGACATACTTATATTATGAAGAAAGACATTGCTACACATAGCAGATGACAGATTGCTAGAATCAAAGGGATCCAGGACCAGTCTCTGTCAAGATTTCTTGTTAGATACAATAAATGTCCTTTTGATTTAATTCTATGTCCTTTTTTCCTTTTACTTGCAACCACAAACACTGCTAAATTTCATCTTCTATAACTCTTCCTTCTTTTGCTGTCTTCCCTCCTAACTCATTTTACTGGAACCTCTGGAGCCTGGGTTCTGTTGTAAAATAATTCTGAAGCTATCACACAACTCTCTTGTCTCTGCCTAACCTGAACCCTGGCTCTCCTCAGAGGACACTGAATCTATTGCCGCCCTTTCAGAGAGTCATGTCATTCTCCTCTTTCCAAATGTCACAGGGAACAGGGGTAAGGATGACCTATCTGGGAGGCCCATTGCCTTGACAGATCATTACACGTCTACTATAATGAGGAAAAAGTCTCCTTTGAGGAGGCAGGGGGAAACAGATTATGACTATAGCTGATTATATTTAATAATAACCACCATCTGGTTAAGACATCTTCTACCCCTGCATGTTGTTGCCATGTACTACACCCTGTTGCTACCATCCAGAAATTCCTTCATATTTCTTTTCTGAAGACTTTGACAACTGGCTGATAGGTTTTCTTTTTGCTCCAAATACTAGCCTCATTGTGGTGATTTCAGCATTTGTGTAGACATCACCTACAGTACTTGAATTTCAGGAACCGGTGTTCAGCCTCTCCTGAAGATTTTCCTTTCATTATGGGTGATACTGATTTAGTGATTTTAAAATATGTTAGCAAATCTTTGACACCCCTTCAGTCAAGAGGTGGGGTCTATGTTCCCTCTCTTTGAAATGAATTGGCCCAAGGACTTCCTTGTTGTTGTTTAGCTGCCAAGTTGTTTCTGACTCTGCGACCCCATGCTATAGCCCACTGGACTCCTCCAACCATGGGATTTCCCAGGAAAGAATACTGGAGTGCGTTGTCATTTCCTTCTCCAGGGGATCTTCCTGACCCAGGGATCTAGCCCCCATCTCCTGCATCTGAAGACCATGCAGTTTCTTCTGGTTCTCTTGGGATGTTCATTCTAGGAAGGCCAGTCTGCATGTACGAAGTCCAGTTACACAAACCATGTTGAAGAGGCCATGAATAGGTGCTCTGACCAATACTCCAAGCTAAATGCCCAGCTGACAGAGAGCATCAGTGGACAGTCTTGCTAGTAAGCCATCTTGGACAGATAGTTGCACTTTCAAATGATTCCATCTCCAGCCATTGAGTCACCACATTGCCTTTGAGCCTTTCCAAGCAAAGTCTTAAATGTCATGGAGCAGAGATAAGCCATGCCCATGTGCCTCGTCTGAATTTCAGACAGAGAAATGTGAGTATAATAAAATGTCATTTTAAGCTGGTAAGTTTTGGGTAAATTTATTATGCAACAATAGCAAACAGAATCCCTGCCATTGGCTTTCAGGGGACTTACAGTACTCATCAACTCAAGACAGGACCTTCCACAGCAGGGAGTCAGGACAGAACAGACTGGGATGATACCTGATTCCACCCAGTGATAACTTCTGGATTTTGAGCACTACCTTTGTTTGTGGGTTTGATCCCTGGGTTGGGAAGATCCCTGGATAAGGGAATGGCTACCCACTCCAGTATTCTTGCCTGGAGAATCCCATGGGCACAGGAGCCTGGTAGACTACAGTCCATGGAGTTGCAAAGAGTAGGAAATGACTGAGTGACTAAACAGCAACAATAATTGTGCCTGATGTTGTGCTTCGGTTATCAATGTGAATTTTGATATCAAATGGCTTCAAACTCCTGCTTTTCTATTTATCAGTTGTGTGATTCTGAGCAAAAACACACTTCTAAATATCTTTTTCTTCATCTGTAAAATGGGAAAAGTAACAACCATCTCATAGGATGGTTTTTAAAACTAAATAAGAAAATTTATAAAGCCATTGACAATAATGGTAGTTGTTTGATAACTACACAAGAATAATATGATTTATTAAAGGCCAGAGTTGAGAGATGAAGTCAGTGAAAGGAGAGTGTGAAGCTTTAGAATCTTGAGTGTTGGGCAAAGGAATTTGGAATTTGAGGGAACTCCAAGTTTTTTTATTTTAAATGAAGCTTTTAAAAAAATCAATTTAATCATTTAATTATGTGTGAGGGAGTGGCTTTAGTCCTCAATATATATTTGAGACTCAGTTTAATATTTATCAATTTATTTTAAAATATTTAGTTAAATATTTCAAATATAAGGCAAAGTGAAGGGGAAAAAGTATATTATTTGCCAAGGACCTTCCTTTCACTTGGATGCTAATATTTACATATTAGCCTTTGTATTTTAGAAGATGAAGTTGGTAGGGTGGTGCAGAATGAACGGAAAGGTGGAAACTCTGAGCTAGTTGGGGTCTTTCAATTCCAGAATTACAGTAGATATGTGGTTGTGATTCAAGGATGGGTGGGATGCTGGAAAGAAGGTTTGCTGTGTGAGACCCCAGCAAGGACAACTTGTCAGGCCTTGATTTTCCAGGGGACCTATGGTCAGATTCCCCTCCCCAGCCTCCAAAACCATATAATTAATAATTTTCTTCCTTTTGCTTGGGAAAAAAAATAACAAAGTATAACTACTAAACAGGTTACACTAAGATGTGTGAGCAATTTTGTCAGAAATATCAATTCTACATATTGCAGCAAAGGAAACATGGAATGTTTGCCAAGTTCTTGTGAGAAATCTCTGTCTAAAAACTGTGCCAGCTTGCTATATATAGAGCCATTACCAAGAACAGAGCCAACTGGCCTGTTCATCCTACCTCAGAGGAGACAACGGGGATTATGCCGGATCTTACCCCACCAATGGCTTCCACCCTTGGGGACTAGGGATGGGGCAGGGCACCTTCCTTCCCTGGAACCACGGTCTTCCAGTGTCTATAACTGCCCCTCCCCACACAGAGAGGCAGAAAGTGTCCACATGTCCTCCTGCACCTGAGAGAGAAGGAATCTCACCTGCAGATGCCTGGAACAAAGCTGGGTGCTATTTGCATAACACTTAATCTTTTTCCAAGTGAAGGATCTGAAAAGGGCAGGAGAGATACTCAGTGAGTGTTTTCAGAGTGTCCTGAGACCTCTGTTTCACTGTTTTTTGTCTATTTCCAAGGAGTGACTCACTTTTAATATTGGAAAATACCTAAAAATGTAATTGATTGAATGTAAAAGAACCAAAATAGTTCAACATAGGAAAGCTGTAGCATGAAGAGGGATTGGCCCGGGGGAAAGAGGCATGTGGTTTTGAATACCATGAGGACAAACATGCAGATTGTTTTTTGGGAAGGTAATTTGTGTCCCTACGTGTACATGCATGCTCAGTCGGGTCTGACTCTGCGACCCCATGAACTGTAGCTCTCCAGGCTCCTCTGTCAATGGGATTCTCCAGGCAAGAATACTGGAGTGGGTTGCCATGCCCCCTTCTAGGGGATCTCCCCAACCCAGAGGGATGGAACCGGCATCTCCTGTGTCTCCTACATTGGCAGGCAGATTTTTTTTTTTTAACCACTGAGCCACCTGAGAAGACTTGTGTCCTAATGCAAGTATACAAAAGCCTTCTTGTGGAAGAAAGTGCCAGAATACTGCTGTTAGGGTTGCATGGTGTCCCTGCAAAAGACATGTCCAAGTCCTAATCCGTGGTGACTGTCAACATCATCTTGTTTGGAAATAGGGTCTTTGGAGATATAATTAAGTTGAGGATCTTGAGATGAGATTGTTGTGGATTTAGGACTGACCCTAAATCCAAAACCCATGTCTCTTTATAAGAGAGAAAGGCAGGCTTGAGACAAAGAATGAGAGACAGTGGAGGAGGCGATGTGAAGACAGAAGCAGAGATGGGAATGATGCACCTGGTAGCTGAGGAACATCAAGGATTCCTGCCAGCCACCAGCACCTGGGGGACAGACAGGCAATAGACTCTCCCTCAAATCCTGCAGAAGGAACCGGTGCTGACAACTAGACTTTGGACTTCTGGCTCCATGACAGTAAACATATTTCTGTTGTTACATGCTGCTCGTGCATGCTCAGTCACTTCAGTCTTGTCCGACTCTTTGAGACCCTGTGGACTGTAGCCTGCCAGGCTCCTCTGTCCATGGGATTCTCTAGGCAAGAATACTGGAGTGGATTGCCATACGCTCCTACAGGGAATCTTCCTGATGCAGGGGTCAAACCCGCATCTCCTGCAGCTCCCGCTTTGCAGGCAGATTCTTCCCCACTGAGCCACCAAGGAAGTCCTGTGCTCCTCGCTTTGTCCTTATTTGTCACAGCAGGCTCTGAAAAGAAACACAGCCACCCGCATAACACACACACACACAGAGGAGACGCAGAGCTAGGAAAAAGGACCTTGGTAGGTGTAGAAGCATGCTGTTCAATGTGGTAGCATTGGCCATAAGTGCCTCTTCAAGTGTAAATTAATTGCATTAAATGAGATTAAAATTTCAGTTCCTCAGTGGCACTAGCCACAGTTCCCCTGCTCAGTTGCTCCGTGTGGCTCACAGTTACGCAGGGAGACCACAGAGGGAGAACACGTCCATCACTCCAGGAGGTTCTACTGGACGGCACTGCTGTACGAGCCGCCAGTCAAGGTTCCACCTTTAGGGGCCGGCGGTGTGCTTGGGGGCTTCCTAGCAGCCTTTTTGCTCATACCTGCACCGGAAGATAGCAGTTATCCCTGGCAGTGTCACTTTTGATTATGAAGGAAAAACAGCAGTGAGGTGTAAATATAGTACAACCACCTGTCTCAGGTTTTCTTCCATGTATCATCTTCCAAAGCAACAAACACATTAAATGATTGTATTGATAGACAATTCTCTTCCCGGCCATCATCCCCCATCCATGAGTTCAGAGACCATCAAACATGTGCTTATCTACAAATACTATATGAGTCAGATCCAGGTGAATGTATTTATTTGATTCCCTTCCTCATATATTTCCATTTCATCTTAAAATTTTAAGAGGGGTTTTTCCCCTTTATAGTGATTTACCCTCTAGTGGGCTCTGTGACTTTTGAGAACTGCAGGAGCTCCTTGATGGGCTTAGAGAACAAGGGAAAGATTCTTAACAGGGGAATGATGTGATATTCACTTGTTTTTCCCCAGAAGATGAATCTGGCAATGATGTTAGAATGATTTGAAGGGATAAAATGATGTTGGCTGGGTGGTCTTGAAGAAAATGGGAAAGAAATGATGTTCTGAATTGCAAAAGCTGCCGTCACCAAGATCCACCTGTTCAGAGCTATCTTTAGCTGCTTTCGGGAACAATTTATCCACATAACCTTTCTTCCCTTACTTTTCTTGTCTCCAGGTACAGACAAGGAGGAATTAGCAACATTAAGATGCGAAACAGCATCACAGAACTGTATGTGTGTATGTATTTGAGAGAGACAAAGAGGAGAAATAAAAAGAGTGATGGGAGATATATATCCATATACCATATATATATATATATATCAATATATGGTGGTGCATATCTTGTTGGTTAGAAGTAGAATGAATAATATGGCATAGCAGTGATAAATTGTTACAACCTGACCTCAAACACATTATCCCCTCCACCTCAAATTCCTCCCTCTGCCTGCTCTCAGAGCCACATGAGCTGTCACAAAAATATGCCAAACACACCTGTGCCTCCATCTTTGTTCTTCCTCTTCACTCTGCCAAGAATGCTGTTTATTGTCCTCTCCCCTGGTTAATTCTGATCCCTTTACAAGACCAGTATATATGTCACTGTCTGTAGAAAGTTTTCTTCGGCTATTCTCTCTCTTCAGAAGGTATTCCTGCTTCTTATGGTTTTCCCTCTTGACTGTCAGACATGTGTGTCTACCACTCAGAACTTGAGTTCATTCTGCAGTTCTGCATTGTTAATTTTTTATTATTTTCTTTATTGGTTATATGCGGAATCGATTCTGGTATCATCACTGAATACTCCAGGAGGTCATGCCAAATGGACATCTGAGCTAGGTGAGGGTGACTTGGGAGCCGAATGTGAATTTAGTGCAGGTGTGACTCAGCCATTCTACTCCTTACTTGACATGCGCTGCTATGACTTGTTTTCATTCAGTACAGTTCATGGGCCTAAATCTTACAGGTAGCATGTCATTTTACGTCCAAACAAGTTAGTCCCCATAAGTAACAGATGTCTTCATTCTCCTCGCCCCTCCACATGCATTTGCCACACCCATCTCATCTGCCCCATCCCTACTGCCTCTTCCCCATCTTGTTAAATGCCCCCGCACTTAGTTGTTCAATTCAGAAAGCTGGGGCCATCCTTGATTTCATTCCCCTCTCTTTATTTCTCATCCTCCTCCCATATCTCATCCATCAGCAGAAACTGTCAGTTCTGTCTTAAAATCATCTCTCTCCTTCTGGCCATCTCCACAGCCATCACCCTGACAAGCCGTCAGTACTTTTACGTGGATCACAGCTGTAGCCTTTTAATTGGCCTTTCCCTATCTGTTCTCAACAGAGTGGCCAGATTGACATGGAAGTAAAAATTGGAGAATTTCCCTTGTCTAGTGAAACATTTTAATGGCTTCCGACTGTCCTCTGAATGAAACTGGAATTCCCAAGCATGGCCCAGCGGCCCCGAGTCTCCTGCTTCCTGGCAATTGTTGGGCTTTTCGCCTCCTTAAACACCAGGATCCCTCTTATTGACTTTCTTTCTTCATCTCAGAGTTTTGCAGACTCCTCTGACTGGAACAATCTTCTCTCCATTCTTAAAAGTTTGAAAAGTGAAAGTGAAATTTGCTCAGTTGCATGCTCCTCTTTCCAACCCCATGGACTGTAGCCTGCTAGGCTCTTCTGTCCATGGAGTTCTCCAGACAAGAATACTGGAGTCGGAGCCATTCATTCCCTTCTCTAGGGGATCTTCCTGACCAGGGATTGAACCTGGTCTCCTGCGTTGCAGGCAGATTCTTCACAGTCTGAGCTGCCAGGGAAGTGGGCTCAGTTTTTTATGTCACTTCCTCAAAGAAGCCATCCTTGATTCTCACTAAGTAAAATCCCCTCTTGTTCCTTTTCTATAGTGTATTTTGTGTCCTACATAACACTCAAAGAATTGGCCATGAGTTCAGTTACTGGTGTATTTGTTCAACTATTGTCTTCTCTCCCAGGAGCTACAAGCCACACAAGGCCAGAGATTGTGGCTATTGTGTTCATCTGGTCACCAGCACAGTCTTTGGAACAGAGTGTTAGCTCCATAGAACATATGAATGAGCAGATAAATGAGTGAATATTCAGACTCCTCTCACTGTTCATTTGCTATCAAATCTCTCTTATGCTTTCAGACTTATCTCTAATATCAGCTCTGCATAAAGTCTTCTCCATTCCCTTAAAATAAACTCTTACATGAAGCTCCTATGTTGTTTGTTTAAGGCTTTGATGTTGAGAATCATTATATGAAGTAGTTGAGAGAACAGGCTTTAGAGTAAGCAGGGCTTGAGTTGTATCCTTGCCTAATGTTTTTCACCTTTGTCATCTACTTGGGAAAGTAAATTAGGCTCTGACTTTGGATTTCGTTATACGAGGGAGAATGTTTCCAACCTTACTTGTATAAGATGCTTGGCCCTATGGAAGGGAACTCAATGAGGGTTGATAGCTGCTATTAAATTGGCTCATAATTTTCTATGTACTGATATTTTTATGAAAATATTTTGAAAGCAAGAAATAGTGAACCCTAAACAACACAATTGACGGAGAAGGCAATAGCAAGCCACTCCAGTACTCTTGCCTAGAAAATCCCATGGATGGAGGAGCCTGGTGGGCTGCAGTCCATGGGGTCGCTAGGAGTCAGTCGCGAGTGAGCGACTTCACTTTCACACAATGGAGAAGGAAATGGCAACCCACTCCAGTGTTCTTGCCTGGAGAATCCCAGGGACGGGGGAGCCTGTTGGGCTGCCGTCTATGGGGTCGCACAGAGTCGGACACGACTGAAGCGACTTAGCAGCAGCAGCAGCAGCAAACAACACAATTGAAGGCATTTGATATCTGTGGAATAGGGCAAAAGCACCTTGATACCTGGTTCTGGAGTCAAAAAATCTAATGTCAACCCCCGATTTACCACTTACTGGCTGCAATGTGACTCAGCCATTCTACTCCTTACTTGACATGCGCTGCTATGACTTGTTTTCATTCAGTACAGTTCATGGGCCTAAATCTTACAGGTAGCATGTCATTTTACGTCCAAACAAGTTAGTCCCCATAAGTAACAGATGTCTTCATTCTCCTCGCCCCTCCACATGCATTTGCCACACCCATCTCATCTGCCCCATCCCTACTGCCTCTTCCCCATCTTGTTAAATGCCCCCGCACTTAGTTGTTCAATTCAGAAAGCTGGGGCCATCCTTGATTTCATTCCCCTCTCTTTATTTCTCATCCTCCTCCCATATCTCATCCATCAGCAGAAACTGTCAGTTCTGTCTTAAAATCATCTCTCTCCTTCTGGCCATCTCCACAGCCATCACCCTGACAAGCCGTCAGTACTTTTACGTGGATCACAGCTGTAGCCTTTTAATTGGCCTTTCCCTATCTGTTCTCAACAGAGTGGCCAGATTGACATGGAAGTAAAAATTGGAGAATTTCCCTTGTCTAGTGAAACATTTTAATGGCTTCCGACTGTCCTCTGAATGAAACTGGAATTCCCAAGCATGGCCCAGCGGCCCCGAGTCTCCTGCTTCCTGGCAATTGTTGGGCTTTTCGCCTCCTTAAACACCAGGATCCCTCTTATTGACTTTCTTTCTTCATCTCAGAGTTTTGCAGACTCCTCTGACTGGAACAATCTTCTCTCCATTCTTAAAAGTTTGAAAAGTGAAAGTGAAATTTGCTCAGTTGCATGCTCCTCTTTCCAACCCCATGGACTGTAGCCTGCTAGGCTCTTCTGTCCATGGAGTTCTCCAGACAAGAATACTGGAGTCGGAGCCATTCATTCCCTTCTCTAGGGGATCTTCCTGACCAGGGATTGAACCTGGTCTCCTGCGTTGCAGGCAGATTCTTCACAGTCTGAGCTGCCAGGGAAGTGGGCTCAGTTTTTTATGTCACTTCCTCAAAGAAGCCATCCTTGATTCTCACTAAGTAAAATCCCCTCTTGTTCCTTTTCTATAGTGTATTTTGTGTCCTACATAACACTCAAAGAATTGGCCATGAGTTCAGTTACTGGTGTATTTGTTCAACTATTGTCTTCTCTCCCAGGAGCTACAAGCCACACAAGGCCAGAGATTGTGGCTATTGTGTTCATCTGGTCACCAGCACAGTCTTTGGAACAGAGTGTTAGCTCCATAGAACATATGAATGAGCAGATAAATGAGTGAATATTCAGACTCCTCTCACTGTTCATTTGCTATCAAATCTCTCTTATGCTTTCAGACTTATCTCTAATATCAGCTCTGCATAAAGTCTTCTCCATTCCCTTAAAATAAACTCTTACATGAAGCTCCTATGTTGTTTGTTTAAGGCTTTGATGTTGAGAATCATTATATGAAGTAGTTGAGAGAACAGGCTTTAGAGTAAGCAGGGCTTGAGTTGTATCCTTGCCTAATGTTTTTCACCTTTGTCATCTACTTGGGAAAGTAAATTAGGCTCTGACTTTGGATTTCGTTATACGAGGGAGAATGTTTCCAACCTTACTTGTATAAGATGCTTGGCCCTATGGAAGGGAACTCAATGAGGGTTGATAGCTGCTATTAAATTGGCTCATAATTTTCTATGTACTGATATTTTTATGGAATATTTTGAAAGCAAGAAATAGTGAACCCTAAACAACACAATTGACGGAGAAGGCAATAGCAAGCCACTCCAGTACTCTTGCCTAGAAAATCCCATGGATGGAGGAGCCTGGTGGGCTGCAGTCCATGGGGTCGCTAGGAGTCAGTCGCGAGTGAGCGACTTCACTTTCACACAATGGAGAAGGAAATGGCAACCCACTCCAGTGTTCTTGCCTGGAGAATCCCAGGGACGGGGGAGCCTGTTGGGCTGCCGTCTATGGGGTCGCACAGAGTCGGACACGACTGAAGCGACTTAGCAGCAGCAGCAGCAGCAAACAACACAATTGAAGGCATTTGATATCTGTGGAATAGGGCAAAAGCACCTTGATACCTGGTTCTGGAGTCAAAAAATCTAATGTCAACCCCCGATTTACCACTTACTGGCTGCAACCATGTATAGATTTCTTATGCTACTGAAGTCTCAGTTTCCTGGTGTGATTGGAATCATACTGTTTCAACAGGGGTGTTTGTGAGAATTAAACATAATGTATGCAAAAGCCAAGGGGCCATGTATAATCATAGCTGCATAAAATACCTTTAATACTAGATTCATTTCACTCAATCAGGACAGAAACTTGATCGAATTGGATATGATCAAAATTGACACCACTAACAATGCTTGGAGAAGGGAATGGCAATCCACTCCAGTATTCTTGCCTGGAGAAGCCCATGGATAGAGGAGCCTGGCAGGCTATAATCCACAGGGTTGCAAAGAGTCAGACATGACTGAGCAGCTAACACTAACTAGCAATGCTCTTGGAACCCCTGTGAATTTTTTCAAGCAGCCCAACTTACCAGAACTTGACAAAAACGAATTTCCTCAGATTGATAATTAGGTGTAAAGGGCTGGGTGTTTCTCCAATGCCTGCCCATTTGTTTTACATAATGGCTTCAACCACCCTTGCAACAGTGGTGGGTTCAAGGTAAACTCTGGCTGGGACTGGCTTAACACTCAAACATGATGTCTTTTAAAGACATCAGCCTGATCAACCAGTAGATTTGTCTTCTGGAAGACATCTGAGAGGGCTGGAGGCATATTGAACACAAAGCCTTCTTTGAAAGAGAACAATAAATATCTGACTCTAGGGGAATGGATATTTATTCAGACATCCCTAATGTTGAATTCTTGAAAGAGATATGTATGAAATTTAAAAAAAAAAAGAGAGAGAGACAGAAACATTTAAGGGCTTCCCTGGTGGCTCAGTGGTAAAGAATCTGCCTGCCAGTGCAGGAGACATGGGTTTGATCCCTGACCCAGGAAGATCTCACATGTTGTGGAACAACTAAGCCCATGTATCACTACTGAGCCTGCACTCTAGAGCACAGGAAGCCTGTGCGCCTAGAGCCTGTGCTCTGCAACAGGGGAAGCCTGTGCAGCACAAAGAGAGAGTAGCCCCTGCTCTCCGCAACTAGAGAAAACCCATGCAACAATGAAGACCCAGCACAGCCAATAAAGAAAACTAAAAACATTTAAAATAGTATTCCCAAATAGTCTAAAGGAGAGGAACTGGGGCCACGAAGTGGATGCAATAGTGTTCCCTCAAAAGTTCTGTCTACCTGGAAACTGTCATAGACTTTACTTAGAAACAGGATCTTTGCTGATGTAATCAAATTGAGATAAGATCATACTGAATTCAGTGGTTTCTAAATCCAACGTGACTGTAGTCTTATGAGAAGAGTGGGATTTGTACACAGACGTATAGACATAATGGGAAGTTGGTCATGCGATGATGGAGGCAGAGATTGGAATGATGCTTCCATGAGCCAAGGAATGCCAAGGTTTGTCAACAGCCACCAGAAGCTACCTGAGAATTCTAATCTAGGACCTTTGGAGATAGCATCGCCCTGCTGACACCTTGATTTTAGACTTCTATCCTTCAGGACTGTCAGAAATTTCTTTTAATCATCTGATTTGGGGTGATTTGTTAAGCAGCTCCAGGAAATTAATACAGGCTGGCATACTGATACAAGATCATGAACTCTGCCAGATACTGGTTCTGTTTAATATATCCTTACGCAACGTCTTCAAGCCTCAGTTGTCTTCTTTGAAAAAGAGTATGATCTCAAAGCCAGACAAAGACAGAACAAGAAAGTAAAATTACAGACCAGTTACCATGATGAACATGGATGAAAAAAAAACCCCAACAAAATACATGCAAATTTAATTCAACAGCATTTTAAAAGATGATACACCACAATCAAGTGGGATTTATCCTTAGGATACAACAACATGGATGGAATCGAAGACCTTACGCTATTAAGTGAGAGGTCAGTCACAGAAGGACCAACACTGCATGAATCCACTTATAGGACTACCTAAAATAGTCAAAATGATAGAAGCAGAAAATAAAACCATGGTTACCAGGGGATGGAGGGAGGAGAAATGAGGAGTTGTTGTTCAGCAGGTATAAAGTTGCAGTTTTACAAGAAAAATTAAGTTCTGGAGATCTGCTGTGCAAACATCGTGCCTATAGTTAATAATATGATGTTGTACACTTAAAAATTTAATAGGGTAGGTCTCATGTTAATTGTTCATCCCACAAACACAAAAAGAGAAAAAGCAAAGGGATGTGAGTGAATTATATTGATTGTGGTGATAGATTGTGGGTGGATACATATGTCCAGGAAGGCAATGGCACCCCACTCCAGTACTTTTGCCTGGAAAATCTCATGGATGGAGGAGCCTGGTGGGCTGCAGTCCATGGGGTCGCTGAGAATCAGACACGACTGAGTGACTTCACTTTCACTTTTCACTTTCCTGCATTGGAGAAGGAAATGGCAACCCACTCCAGTGTTCTTACCTGGAGAATCTCAGGGACGGGGGAGCCTGGTGGGCTGCCATCTATGGGGTCACACAGAGTTGGACACGACTGAAGTGACTTAGCAGCAGCAGCAGCAGCATATGTCCAAATTTACCAAATTACACACATTAAATATGGGCAGGTTTTTTTTTTGTATATTTGATATTAATTTTATCCCAATTAGTTCAGTTCAGTTCAGTCACACAGTCATGTCCAACTCTGCAACCCCATGGACTACAGCACACCAGGCTTCTTTGTCCATCACCAACTCCCGGAGCTGGCTCAAACTCATGTCCTTTGAGTCAGTGATGCCATCCAACCATCTCATTCTCTGTTGTCCCCTTCTCCTCCTGACTTCAATCTTTCCCAGCATCAGGATCTTTATCCCAATAAAGCTACAAAATTGTTGGTGATTTATAGGAATATTAATAAACGGTCTTTGAAGTATGTTGCAAAAAAGAGAAAAGGAGAGGAAGCAGTGTGTATACGAGGCCTCTGGTACCTCATTTTATGTTGCCTACCTTCTTATTCTAGGTTTAATTGACAGAGCTCCCCTCTGCTGACCCTTGTCTGTCCTGCATTTTGCCCCAGGAAAAATGGGGCGCTTGTGGGACTTACTACTTTTACCCACTGCAGCCCTGGAAGTGTTATGGTGTCAGCAGCCTGTTATGTCAACATTTGTTATGGTCACAAAATCCAGGGGGAAAATATTCCTCTCTTCAGAGTCTTAGATTGTTCTGGGGTGCTTTCTGCACGGACCTTCAGAGCTGCCTTCAGGAGTTAGTACTCCAGTTGCCTACAGGATAGATCCTACAGACAATACATCCTTGGGCTGGTTTTCCACACTTTCCTGTTTCACCCTTCCTAGTCCCCACTTCCTTTCCTTGTTCCTTTCCCAAATTAAGCTACCTGCACAGAAGCCTGTGTACAGGCTTTGCCATTTGTGGAACCTAGGTTAAGACACAAGTGTGCTGAAGATGAATATTTAAATGTATGTAAAGTGCTTAGTCAGTAGCTGGTACATAGAAAGCACCCAATAAATGTTAGTCATTTCCTCGTATGAGATGGAATGTTCTGGAATATAAATTTTCAATGCAGTATCATCAATCTCTCTTTCTAAGTGTTGAGTGGACACATAATGGTAAAAGTTGTTTGTGGTTTTTCAGCTTCAGCTCCCAGCTTCATTAACACAAGTGGGGCTGTAATGGTAGAAAACAAGATATCAAATTTCACTTCTCCTTATGACACCCACTTGAAGCTCTGAAGCTAAGAACTAAAAGTGAAATAAAACTATTTAGCAGCCAGAGGGAAAGGAGAATAACAGCATGTGGCTTGTAAATGTAACAAATGTAATCACAGTAATTGAGCAGCCCAGGAAATAATTTGGCCAGCATAATTATATTACAAATTACATATTACACAATTAAACAATTGCATTTTGACCACAAATGTAACTCCAAATACACAATTTGTGGTGAATTGGAGAGGTAATTTAAGCTAAGAAAAGAAAAACAAAGGCCCAGAAATGCATTTACATTTATAACCTTATTAAAGAGAATATACCAAGGAAAGTAACAAGGAGAAAGAGCAGTATTTTCAATAGAAAAAAAATATAACTGAGTGGAATGAATTTTGCGATACTAAAATAGATGCTGTATGATTACTTGAATCTCCAACATGTATAAAATCCCCAAACCTCATTATTTCTTAAATAGATGCTAAATAGACATTATTTCTCTTATTAGGGGTTTTTCAATTGGACTCTTAAAATGGATGAATAAAGTCCTTAATTCAGCGGGAAATTCCAATATCCAATTGCCAGGGCTTGTTGGAGGAATCAAATGTTACTTTCCCTTGTTAAGTAGGTATATTCCTGAAGCATGATGATTGGTAGATGCACAAAAGAAATTACTTTTCTCATTCTGCTGTTCCAAATTCTTGGGAATTTGGTCATTTGGTTTGATCCTCATCAAATATTTACTATAGACTTTTCAATTTATAGGCAGTGCAATGGGAACTTAGTAAACATAATTCTCTCATGAAAAGTGTGTTTGATGAGAGAAAAGAAACATTAAACAAAAAGGATTACAGATGTATAAACTGTTAAGAAATAAGGCTAGAGGACACCAGGTATGCTCACACCAGGGTGTTCTAACCAAGCCTGCTGGGGAAGGACTGATATTTACACCATAATCTGAGGATCCCCAGGAAATACAGGACTCCCTACTTATTTTACAATTAGTAATGGATAAGGAACCAGGGCACTAAGTGCAGGCGGCTGCGACTGGTGCACTAAGTGCGGCTGAGAGGAGCTACCCCACGTCCGAGGTCAGGGGCAGAAGCCGGGAGGACCCCATGCCTGAAGGGCGGTGGCCAAGAGGAGCCACCCCGTGCCTGAGGCCAGGGGCAGCGGCCGGGAGGAGCCACCTCATGTCCAAGGAGCGGCCTAGAGGAGCTGTCCCACACTGAAGGTCAGGAAGGGTGGTGGTGAGGAGATACCCTTTGTCCAAGGTAAGGAGCAGCAGCTGTGCTTTGCTGGAGCAGCTGTGAGGAGATACCCCACACCCAAGGTAAGAGAAACCCAAGAAAGATGGTAGGTGTTGCAAGAGGGCATCAGAGGGCAGACACACTGAAACCATACTCACTGAAAACTAGTCAATCTAAACACACTAGGACCACAGCCTTGTCTAACTCAATGAAACTAAGCCATACCCACGGAGCAACCCAAGACGGGCAGGTCATGGTGGAGAGGTCTGACAGAATGTGGTCCACTGGAGAAGGGAATGGCAAGCCACTTCAGTATTCTTGCCTTGAGAACCCCATGAACAGTATGAAAAGGCGAAATGATAGGATACCAAAAGAGGAACTCCCCAGGTCATTAGGTGCCCAATATGCTACTGGAGATCAGTGGAGAAATAACTCCAGAAAGAATGAAGGGATGGAGCCAAAGCAAAAACAATACCCAGCTGTGGATGTGACTGGTGATAGAAGCAAGATCCGATGCTGTAAAGAGCAATATTGCATAGGAAACTGGAATGTCAGGTCCATGAATCAAGGCAAATTGGAAGTGGTCAAACAGGAGATGGCAAGAGTGAACGTCGACATTCTAGGAATCAGCGAACTAAAATGGACTGGATTGGGTGAATTTAACTCAGGTGACCATTATATCTACTACTGTGGGCAGGAATCCCTCAGAAGAAATGGAGTGGCCATCATAGTCAACAAAAGAGTCTGAAATGCAGTACTTGGATGCAATCTCAAAAACGACAGAATGGTCTCTGTTCATTTCGAAGGCAAACCATTCAATATCATGGTAATCCAAATCTATGCCCCAAACAGTAACACTGAAGAAGCTGAAGTTGAACGGTTCCATGAAGACCAACAAGACCTTTTAGAACTAACACCCAAAAAAGATGTCCTTTTCATTATAGGAGACTGGAATGCAAAAGTAGGAAGTCAAGAAACACCTGGAGTAACAGGCAAATTTGGCCTTGGAATGCAGAATGAAGCAGGGCAAAGACTAATAGAGTTTTGCCAAGAAAATGCACTGGTCATAGCAAACACCCTCTTCCAACAACACAAGAGAAGACTCTACACATGGACATCACCAGATGGTCAACACCGAAATCAGATTGATTATATTCTATGCAGCCAAAGATGGAGAAGCTCTAT
>SJYT01035050.1:0-10146 GCA_006410635.1 Cephalophus harveyi | reverse complement strand
CCCTGGGATTTCTTTGGAAGGAATGATGCTAAAGCTGAAACTCCAGTACTTTGGCCACCTCATGCGAAGAGCTGACTCATTGGAAAAGACTCAGATGCTGGGAGGGATTGGGGGCAGAAGGAGAAGGGGATCACAGAGGATGAGATGGCTGGATGGCATCACTGACTCCATGGACATGAGTCAGAGTGAACTCCGGGAGTTGGTGATGGACAGGGAGGCCTGGCGTGCTGCGATTCATGTGGTCGCAAAGAGTCGGACATGACTGAGTGACTGAACTGAACTGAAGGAAGCCCTTCTATAATTTTTTACCTGGAGGCCTCAAAGTCCAATTTATACTGCAGATCGGAATCGTTTAGAGGGAAAAGTAATTGGAGAATATATTTCTCTGTCAAAAAAGAATCTTAAAAAACAACTTGGTAATTTGGGGATGAGTTCTATAGTAATTCTTCGTTTGTGTCCTGAAGGACTGAAGATTTAATGTCTTGCCCATTGGAGATTTGAAAGGTACCGTTTAAAACACCCAGACGCTCTTTGCTCAGTACTTGGAGTTTAGGGGCAGGATACCACCAGTGTTTTGTTTTGTTTTGTTTTTAAATAAGCAAAACAATACTCACTGTGATCCCCACTTATTAAGTGCTTTGCTATTGTTGCTGCTTAATCATGTCTGACTCTCTGCAACCCCATGGACTGTAGCCTGCCAGGCTCCTCTGTCCATGGAATTCTCCAGACAAGAATACTGGAGTGGGTTTCCATTTCCTCTTCCAGGGGATCTGCCCAAATTAGGGACGGAACCGGTATCTCCTGCATTCCAGGCAGATTCTTTACCACGAGTGCCACCTGGGAAGTCTTCTAATTGCTTTCCTATGAGCTAGTGTCTCTGAGGAGAGCTCTGTCCTACTCAGTCTTCACAACAGTCCATGTGATAGAGGCTGTTCTTGTCCTGTTCTACATATGGTACAGTTGGAGTTTCCATGGGGTAAGTGAATTGTTTTAGGACCTTAGGTAGTGATGGCATATCTGGGCTTGAACTCAGTGTTTCTCTGACCCAACTGTCTGCACTCAAGCATTTTAGTATTAGGCTCTTCATGTGTTTAAAAAAGAGAGAGAGAGGAGAAGAAAAAAAGGAAGAAAGGAAATAAGAAAGTTCATCATTAGATTTACCCTAGGATGCAGTTTGTTATCATGTAGGTCTGGTTCTCAAAGTGTGGTCCGCAGAGCAACATTGTTACATCACCTGCAGACTTGATAGAAGTGAGTAGGTGACTGAATCTGGAACTCATAAGGTGGGAAACCAGTAATCAGGTTTGACAAACCTAGAGGGATTGGATGCTAAAGTCTGAGAACCACTAAGGCAAACATGGAAGGCTCTGCAGACCCCTTCTGTTTGTTTGGGGTCCAACAATGTCTGATGACAGGTGATTCTGATTTATTTCCTTCGGCTGGGGCAGCTATAACCCGGAAGTAGCTTTTCCATTCAAGATGAGATTCAAAGCATTTTCATGGTCTGGGCTTTTACTCGCCATTGCCTACCCCACACTGGTTTATCTTTGGTCCCTGAGCTTTTTTATTTTGGATTCATATCAACTGCTGTTTAAAACAGATGACCTCATTAAGAAACTTCCTCTGCTCCCCTCAAGGTCCTGCCTTTGTTTATATTCAAATATGTGTGTCTTAATTGGAAAATGTGTCAGACCCAGAATAGAGTGTGAAAAATCTGGATCCTGGGAAGTGTAGATTTACCATGTGAACTTAATGAAGGAACTTTCTCCCCCAAGACAGAGGGAGACCAACACCACAGGGAAGAAGTTAGTAATACAAAGGAAGTGAGAAAAAAAATAAAAAACAGTGAAAAAGAAAAATATTAGATATGTGGAATTAGGTCTTTTTTACAAAAAAGGGAAACTATATTAACCTGAGATGGGAAGCCACTTGGTTATGCTTCTTTTGGTTCTTTTTTTTTTTTTTCTCTTTCAGGTAAATGCTGGCTTGAGACTCCACTTTATGCGACGTTCAGGTCATTTAAAGAGACATTGTGACCTTAGATGGGGTTTGTGGGCAAGAAAGTAATCAAATAAATTTGGAACACACTGTATATTGTCTCTGTTTTGAAGGTTTTGTGCACATTAAGCATTTTTGCAGCACATAAGGTATTTCAACAAGCATCTCTCAATATTATTTGACCTAGCGTCATTGTTTCTTATAACAGTATCAATTATTATCCTGAGAACATGCTGATCTTAGGTTTCAACTACATGGTCATTGGTGTGGCCGGTAGTGTGGCCGACTTTGTGACAATATTTCACAAATTGGCAGTTGTGATTGGTGCTATTTTGTTGCACTATGTCTGGAATGGATAGTGGGTCTCTGGGTGTAGTAAACAGAATATGAGCTGGGTTCCCTGGGAAAAAAGCACTAAGATGGGGATATTGAGTAAATGACACTTAAAAGGCTTTTGTACATTTTTGTTCTGGGTTGAAAGTCCATCCACTGGATGCCTCTGTTGGATAACACTTTTGTAGGTAGTTTTCTAGTCCATGTTGGAAAGTATTTCATGATAGACACCTTGCTCTTTTGCAATGTCTAATTTGGAGATAGGTCTTCCCAGGTGGCCCCATGGTAAAGAATCTGCTAGCCAATGCCAAGGGAAGCAGCAGACGTGGGTTCGATCCCTGGGTCAGGAAGATCCCCTGGAGTAGAAAATGGAAGCCCATTTCAGAATTCTTCCATGGACAGAGAAGCCTGAGAGGTGCAGTTCTTGGGGTCACAAAGAATCAGACACAACTGAGCACACACACAATTTGGAGATGCAGGTAATGAGATTCAGCCTTGGCTAGAGAGTTTTGAGGAAAACATCATTCCTGGAGGCAGCAAATAGGAATGAAGTTGGCCTGAGCCTGTTCCAGCCTCTTAGTTCTTGGCAATATCCTCAACCATAATCTCAATTCTGTCCATTTGCTAAGATAATCTTGCTAAAGGGCTTCTAAAATGGATTGTGTAATCCTAGATGGCCCTGGTTATTCAGTCTCATTTCTCATCATTCATCACCTTCCAAGCCTTCTAATTGTTTTAGCCCCCCCTAATACGTAACTATTGGGCTGGCCAAAAAGTTTATTTTGGAAAAACCCTGAATGAACTTTCTGGCCACCAAATACTCTTTCTTCATTAGACCATATTGTTCCTTCTACTCCAAATACTTTTCCTTTTTCCATAACTAACACTCATTTCTTGTTGACATCTCAGTTTAGATAACAGTTACCCTGGGAAACCTTTTATATTTGGGGTTGTTTCTTTTTGGTTGCAAGTGGTAGAAACTAAGGCTGGCTTATTAAGCAGACAAGGTTATTACATGGATCAAAAATTTTGGAACCTTGACTTCACTTTAGGACCTGACTTAACTGTATCTGTTTCTGTTGCCAGTATTGAAACTATACCTGACTTTCCAATGAGTGCAGCTATTAAGGCTTGGATGCCATGAAGGCCAAATGGTTCCATGGGGGCCTTTGTATTCCTCTTTGACAATGCTAAGTCACAATCTTTCAGAGATGAGTCTGGTTAGTGTGGTCTAGGGAATACACCTATGCCCCAGTTACAAAAGAGGCTGTGTGGCAACTCTTCTGGGTCCTATTTTAGGGAAGACATATGTATAAAAGGCTGGACATTTCCTGAGGATTCAAAGAAACATCAGAGACGCTGGGCTAGTGGCTGACATGACAAACGTTCGCCACGCATTTCCTGGTTTTGTAACTCTGTGTTGGGGTCCCTCAGCACACTGCACTTTCCCATCTTGGCATCTCCCTCCCACCTCCATACTGTAATCACCTCTTTACTGTTTTATAACTTTCCCCAGAATGCCTATGAGGAAAAGGGCTGTGTGATGTGTATTTCTCTTTATTTACTATTGCATTGCCAGTCCCCAGCTTAGTATTGCTCTGCACATAGTAAGTGCTCAATAAAGATCTGTTGAGCAAATACATTGAGGTAAATTACTCTGGATTTCATAAAGCTAGTTTCTAAGGAACCTACATATCATACCTGCTAAATTTTCCCTATTATGTCTCATCCCAACTTTCCTTTTCTTTTTCCCCAGGTTTGTAAGATATAATTGACAACATTGTGTAAGTTTAACATGTAAAATGGGATGAAGCATATGTATATATTATGAAGTGATTACCACAGAAAATTAGTTAACACATCCATCACCTCACATAGTTATATTATTATTATTTTTTTAGTAGTGAGAACATTTACGATATACTCAGAAAAATTCAAAAGTACAATATAGTATCACTAACTATAGTCACTATGCTGGACACTGGATGCTCAGAACTTATTTCTTTTATACCTAGAAATTCATACTCTTTCATCAGCATTTCCTCTTTTCTCCCATACCAGCTTGTAACCATCAATGACTCTGTTTCAATGAGTTTAGGCATCTTTTAGATTCCATTGCGACTTCCCTGGTGGCTCAGACGGTAAAGCGTCTGTCTACAATGCGGGAGACCCGGGTTCGATCCCTGGGTTTGGGAAGATTCCCCTGGAGAAGGAAATGGCAATCCACTCCAGGACTCAGTTCAGTTCAGTTCAGTTCAGTCGCTCAGTCGTGTCCGACTCTTTGCGACCCCATGAATCGCAGCATGCCAGGCCTCCCTGTTCATCACCATCTCCCGGAGTTCACTCAGACTCACATCCATCGAGTCCGTGATGCCATCCAGCCATCTCATCCTCAGTCTATTGCCTGGAAAATCCCATGGACAGAGGAGACTTGTAGGCTACAGTCTATGGGGTTGCAAAGAGTCAGACACGACTAAGTGACTTCACTTTCTTTCTTTTACTTAGATTCCATTGCAGTGAGTTTAGATATATTTTAGATTTTTTTTTTATAACCTTAGACTTTTTTGAGAGCTTTACTAATAGCTCAGTTGTTAAAAAAAATCCACCTGCAATGCAGGAGATCCCAGTTTGATTTCTGGGTCAGAAAGATCCGTTGGAGAAGGGATAGGCTACCCACTCCAGTGTTCTGGCCTGGAGAATTTCATGGACAGTCCATGGGGTCGCAAAAAGTTGGATACAACTGCATGACTTTCACATTAGACTTTTTTTATATTCCACTTGTATATGAGACCATGCAGTGTTTTCATTTCTCTGGCTGACTTATGTTATTTTGGATTAATGCCCTCAAAATTCATCCATGTTGTTACAAAGGGCTGATTTCCTTTGTTTTTATATAAGGCTAAATATCATTCCATGGGCCTTTATCCAACATCAGACTTAGGTTGTTTCCATGTTGTGTTGGTTATGGTGAATAATGCTACAGTAAATGTGGGTTTGCAGATATGTCTTCAGATTCATGATTTCATTTCCTTTGGATATACATCCAGAGTTGGATCACTGGATCAGCCTTCCTTTTCAACCAGTACCCAAAAAGAATTTTGGAATAACTTCCAGAGGTGCCACTGGGAAATTCTGTTTCCCCTGGAATATGCCACAAGTTTTTAGGCCTTAAAGTGAATTCTCAATGAGAAATGAGGAAGGCAAGACTAGAAAAATAGATTTTTAACTGGAATAATCTTTTGTATATTTTATATCTCTGGGCCCTTTTTGGCTCTTCATCCAGATTATGTTCTCACATTATTCTAAGTTCTGCCCAGCAAAACAAAAGTAAACAGTGAAGTAGAGATGAGCTTTTCATAGAAGTAATGTCAAATCAGGAGGACTACTAAAGTTAAAAGCAAATGTGATTAAAAAAAAAAAACAAAAAAACCAAATGATTGTTCAAACACTTACGAGAACTAGTGAGTTCAGCAAAATTCCTGGGTCAAAGATTAGCATACAAACACCAATTATATTTTTATATTAGAGCAATAAATGCATTAAAGTAAATTTTAAAATTACCATTTACATTAGCTTTGAAAAGTATCAAATACATAAGAATGCATTTACCAAAAGAGGTATGAAACTTCTATAGTAAAAGCTTAAAAAATTATCACATAGCTGAGAGAAAATAAAGTTGTCTTAAATAAATAGAGAGATACACCATGTTTATGGACAACAATATTGTTAAGATGTCAGCTGTCCTCAAGTTGATCTTTAGATCCAATAAAATCTGAAGTAAGGGGAAGGAATCTAAAGTACAGTACAAATTTGGATGTTGTTGGTATAAAGATAATATTTTAAGTCGTGAGTCTGGGTGTGATTCCCAGAGCAGTGATGTAGGGGAGGCCTAATGACTTTGGGACATTTAAGAGTTTAGAAGTTCAGGAGATGAGGAACCAATAAAGACTGAGACACGTTAGTGAGGTGGGAGGGTGTGAAGTGTTCTAAGTGAAGACTGTGGATTCTGAATTCAAGAAAGGGTGGGTGGGGCAGGCAAGAGTTTTCTGCTCTGTTGTATAAGCAAGTTGTTTTGTCTCTTGGCCCACAAAGCCTACAGTATTTACTACTGATTAGGCTCTTCCCTGGTGGCTCAGAGGTTAAAGCGTCTGCCTCCAATGCGGGAGACCCGGCTTCGATCCCTGGATCGGGAAGATCCCCTGGAGAAGGAAATGGCAATCCACTCCAGTATTCTTGCCTGGAGAATCCCATGGACGGAGAAGCCTAGTAGATTACAGTCCACGGGGTCACAAAGAGTCAGACACGACTGAGCGACTTCACCTTAGGCTCTGATCTACAGACTTCACCAAAATTGTGATAAAGTGGTGCTGGAGGATGTGACAGTGAGTTAGGAGTAAAAATCTTCAGTCAGAAAATTAGGGAACATGAACTAAGTGTTAGTAGTTGACTGCCCCAAGAAGGGTAGCAGATGGAAGAGTCTGATGACATGAGATTTAAACCTGGGTCATGGTCCCATACTTTTTAATACTTTTAGAAAACCTAAGTAGGAGAATGGCAAGTAGTGGCAAAGGATATTATCAAGAATAAAAAAAATTTTAAATGTTCTTTAAAAAGTCACTCTTGCTATTATCATTATGAAATATAAAAGTAGAAGTCAGTAGACACTTGAAAACTATACAAAGGTTAAGTATATAATAAATAGTGTGTCATAAACGCAGAATTTTTAGCAAGTTTTTATGCAGTTCTGAAACCAAACCATCCTGTGAAAGTATTCTGAATGTCTTTGGATTCAACTCTAGTGTCTCGTTCAGAAGTAAACTTGCCATGCAAATTAGGCATTGCCTGAAGAAACAGGGTCCTCAGGAAGCTAAAATTAGAACTACTATCCAAGGAATTGTTATTGCATATTTCAAGCAACTGATGCTCTCCTCCATCCCAGTCATGACAAGGTACAGAGGGACAATGGAATAATTTTTAATGGATAGATACTTTTCTAGCTAACTTTTTTTTTGAAAATTGTTTTTAAGGGAGGCAGCATGAAATGGTGAAAAGCCCTGAACTTAGGTAGGAATCCCAATCTACCATTTTCCGGTGGTGTGACATTGGGAAAAGACTAAACCTCTTTGAATCAAAGTTTCCAAAATTGTAAAATGGGGATAATGTTATTAAAGCACATTGAATTTTTGTGACTAAGAAATGAAATGTCTGTGAAAGTTCTTAGCACTGTTCCTGGCATATGCTGTGTAAACTCTATGAAGTTAGCGTGAATCTGAACCAACAAGATGTTTCACTGATCTTCAAAGAACATTCTTACAGGCTCATGACTTTTTAAGATAGGCTTAAAAATTCTTGGAAAAAAAAGGCATTTTGCTAAAATATTTAAAATGGCTATTATATATTATTTAGGTAATAGGATAACCAAATTAATGGGTATCTTATCTTTACTGAAAGTGAAAGTGTTAGTTGCTTAGTCATGTCACACTCTTACCCCACAGCTATAGCCTGCCAGGCTCCTCTGTCCATGGAATTTGATGTGGGTAGCCATTCTCTTCTCCAGGGGATCTTCCTGACCCAGGATCAAACCCGGGTCTCCTGCATTGCAGACATATTCTTTACCATCTGAGCCACCAAGAAAGTCTTGGGTATCTTTAGGGGGAATACAAAATGTTATGTATACAAACTTAAATCTTCACACTCATTTATTCTATATAAAAGGCCAGTGAGCCCAAATTAAAAAAAAAAAAAAGAATGCCAATTGAGGTATACTGGAGAGTCAATGTTCTATTTAACAGATTTCAAATGTTTTTGAATAACGTGTTCTTTCCTCCCCAAAATCATAGTACTTGGCTAGTGAGACATTGTTTTTTGACTGTGTGTAGAATCTTGGTTTTGCTGAGAGAAACATTCAGATCTTTATGAATCTCCTTTTAATTCTGTTGAGATTCACCAACTTTCTATGCAAATCTTTTACTGATTCTAATTGCATGCATTTTTAACTTTCACTAAAACTTGATCTTTCACTGTATGGCCATTTGTCATAAAAAATAAAGCTTTTGCCACTGCTTGGGAATTCTGTATGCCACCATAATGATCTTAGAACAGCAAAGGGTCCTTGAGATATGACTCCTGAGGTGAGGCTGACTTCCTATCTAAGTGGTTTGTTCTCATAAGCTACCCCTCACATTGCTTGAGGCTCAAATTTCTGCTTCAGCAAAATTAAGATAGGCTGCAGTATGCCTGAAAGTTTGAGATCCCTGATTATAGTCACGGGATCTGGTTCAAACCCTAGTTCCTTGCCTTATTGGCTACATGACTTTGGATGAATTGCCTAACATCTTATTTCTTCTGATGGTTTCAGCTTGGCAGGCCAGTAATCAGTAGTAATCAGGGGTCAGAGGTCAGGGGACATGGCGGTCTTTGAACTCAATTTATCCAAGGGAGATTGAGTTCAAAGCAGAAAAATAAATTGTCAATGCAAAAAGTAAGAATAGAGTTGAAAATGTGAGCTATGACCACAGAGAAGAGCCAGGTAGAAGCTGTATTAGAGCAAGGAGCAGAGACAGAGGGTAGGAGAAGGTGGGGCCTAACAAAGCAAGAGGTGTCCAGCATTTCCCAGGAAGCTAGGCTATTTGCTAATGATTCATTTCACAGGCTGCTAAGGGCTTTCTGATTTGAATCCCAATTGCTCTGGTTTAAAGCAAAAATTGAGAACTGGAGGCACAATTTTCAAATTCAACCCACAAGCCAGAGGTAATAAGAAGAAAAGGTAAGGGATACTGAACACTTACTACACATGAGGCTTGTTCTAAGTATTTCATGCATATTAGCTCATTGTCATCACTTGGTGATTTTTTGAAATGGATACCACTTGTATCCTCCGTTTACTAATGGGGGAACTGGGTTGACAGCCAGTTAAGTTGTAGTGTTGGACTTTAAGCCTAGGTAGACTGCTTCCAGAGTCTAGGCATTTAACCACCATCCTATAATAGGGGTCATATCCCCATGTCAGGAAGAACACAGTTGGGGATGGATGGCAGAATCGGACCCATACTCTGGGCTTGGTGTGGGGACAAACATGTAAAATAGGCTTTCACCCTTTGACTGCCTTCTCTATACACCCTATTGTCTTGATTCCATACCATTTTCTCAGGCATTTTCACTCACTCTCTTAAATAACATCAACATATCATTTTCACAGATTTCTTTAAGGTAATATGCTTAACATATTACCTTAACATTTCATTGAAAAGTCTATTCTTTCACTAGAAAACATATATTTTGCCTACCCTGTGTTTTCAAGTAGTTGCCAACATTTTAATTTTGGAAGATTTCACATAAAAAGCCAAACTTTCAGCTTTGATGAGGAAAATTGGAGACCTGGGCAAGTTTGGGATGGTGTTCCTGCTATGGTGCCTCATGCGGCAGGTGCTGCTCTGCAGAGCCCTGCAGTCCCACCACCTCTGCTACACTGTTCATGTCTGTCACTGGCCTTTCCTCAGTAGGTCTGTGTGACCTCAGGTCTAAAGATCTCAGGTGGACTGGAAACATCAATGGTAGCAGAGTGGTGGCAGAATTACCTACAGGGCCATGTAGAAAACAATTGAATTTAAAATTAAAACAGTGGTACTTAAACAACGGAAACTAGACTACACAGCTGTTAACACCTACTTACAGGATTTTAGAGCATTGGCCTTATAAATGATTACTAGCCTTTACTGACTATGCCAAAGCCTTTGACTGTGTGGATCACAATAAACTGTGGAAAATTCTGAAAGAGATGGGAATACCAGACCACCTGACCTGCTTCTTGAGAAA
>SJYT01035046.1:0-22692 GCA_006410635.1 Cephalophus harveyi | reverse complement strand
AGATCCAACCAGTCCATTCTGAAGGAGATCAACCCTGGGATTTCTTTGGAAGGAATGATGCTAAAGCTGAAACTCCAGTACTTTGGCCACCTCCTGCGAAGAGCTGACTCATTGGAAAAGACTCTGATGCTGGGAGGGATTGGGGGCAGGAGGAGAAGGGGACGACCGAGGATGAGATGGCTGGATGGCATCACAGACTCGATGGATGTGAGTCTGAGTGACCTCCAAGAGATGGTGATGGACAGGGAGGCCTGGCGTGCTGTGATTAATGGGGTTGCAAAGAGTCGGACGCGACTGAGCGACTGAACTGAACTGAACTGCCTTCCTATGAGAGTTAATCTGTTTAGAGCTCTTAGCCCTGTGCTTGGCACATGGTTGGAGCTGGAGAAACCAGAGCTACAATTGTTATTGATTGATATTTCCTTTCATGTGCTTGTCCTCATTAAGTAACACTTCTCCTCAAAGGCCTATACAGGTCAGTTCAGGTCGCTGTGGTTTGCTGACTAGAAAGAGGCAAAGGTACACCAGCCTGGTGTCTTCTGCTTATGGGAGCCAGGTCTACAACCTGTCACTGCAGAAAGTGGACTGCTTTTCTCTTCTGGAAATATGGACAAACTAAGAAAAAGATGCAAGGAACTCTAGGAAGTAAGTGTCCAAGCTGATGGAGCAAGGGCAGGCCCTGAAGACTTATCCATCAAGATGTTATGGAAAAGCACAAACGAACCTTTTGGCCAACCCAGTACTTGCCTCACCATGAGTGATTTGTTCTTCAAAAGTCTTCCCTAAGCCATCTGGAGAAAAGGATATTTAGAGGAAAAGGATAGTCTGATTGAATGTGAAGAATAGGCAGAGTGTGCAAGGGGGCAATTTAATGAAAGATATTTGGTGCCTACTGGTAAAGAACACACCTGTCAGTGCAGGACTTGTAAAAGACGTGGGTTTGATCCCTGGGTTGGGAAGATCCCCTGGAGGAGGGCATGGCAACCCTCTCCTGTGTTCTTGCCTGGAGAACATTCTTCCCTATGGACAGAGGAGCCTGGTGAGCTCCATGGAGCCAGAGGAGTCCACGGGGTTGCAAAGAGTCAGGCATGACTGAAATGACTTAGCAGGGAGCATAGATGACCTGATACACATCTAGGGAGGAAGTGGGTTCTAATGGAGTGTGACTGGCTCAGGAATGAAGAGATCTGCCTTCATCTACTGGCATTAATTCTCTCTATGGAAGATGTCTGGCTTTGTGACCCCATGGAGTGTAGCTCGCCAGGCTCCTCTGTCCATGGGGTTTCCCAGGCAAGAATATTGGAGTGGGTTGCCATTTCCTTCTCCGGGGGATCTTCCCAACCCAGGGATCAAACTCACATCTGCGTCTCCTGCACTGACAGGTGGATTCTTTATCAGCTGAGCCACTGGCTTGAAGGCTATGGAAGATGGAACTCGGGGCATTAGACTTCCAGGTTCATTCCCCCTCCCTGCTGCTGTAACACTGATCAACCTGTACTCTTCTGCTACTAGATGTTAATGCAATCAAAGAGATCACAGTGACCTTAAGATTTCTTGATTAATCCCCTTGCCCCAGTCAGCATTACTTTCTTTAATTTCTCAGTGCTCGACTCGTTTTCTCGCTTGGCTCTGCTCCAAGTGCCTTTCTCCTGTCACGGGGAGAGGGTTTGGGTGAAGCTGTGAAACTCTGGGCAATTTTTTGGTGGCAGCAGATGGAGAATCCTTGTCTTTGAATGAAGGTGTACGCCCCAAAGTGGAAGGTTTTCAGGTCATGACAAAGAGCGATCAGATAAAAAGGGACATTGGGAAATGATAAGTGTGTGTGTGTGAGAGAGAGAGAGAGAGAGAGAGCACGCACGTGAGCACGTGCATGTATGTGAGAGAGAGATTGATTGAGAGGTACCAGCAGCCTGTAAATAAATGAAGAATCTTGAAAAACTGGTAGGAACAAACTAAAATCATTATTTCATCTTCGGCCAAAGGAGGCACAAAAAGAAACCTGCTGAGCCAAAGATAAGGAGCAGGGATTACCAATTTTCCAGAGGCCCCGCATGCTTTGAGATCCTCAGTGGGAAGGAACTTAAGATACAGAAACTGATAGATCAGCTGCTTAGCTGGGCAGCCAGAGTCGATGCACACTGTCCAAAGCACGACTTACGATTTTTCGCCTACAATGTTTCTCTTCCTCTCAGCCACACATAGTGTATTGATCCTTTGCTTGAAACCTTCCATTTATTTCCCAGTGTTTTTAGGATGTAGATAAAACTCCTCATCTGGCCTGAAAGGCTTTGATTATCTGGCCCCTGCCTTCCTCTGCAGTCTCATCTCACACCACCCTTTCCTGTGCCCCAACCCTGACCCCAGCCTTACTGGCTTTAGATCTCTGGATCATGACAGCTCATCCCTGTCTCATTCATTGTATTTCTTGTCTACATACTGCGTACCCTCTCCGACCCTTCTAGAGTGTTTACACTATGAAGCAAGGACTTTATCTTGTTCACTAGTATGTCATCACCTAGTACCGTGCCTTCCGTGTAATAGGTGGTCAATAAATATTTGCTGAGTGAGTAAATAGCAGGGCAGCAACTGGAAAATGGGCAGCTTCAACCCACCCGAATGGCTCCAAGACAACCTCATTGCTAGTGTGCTTTTAGATCCTCTGGTGAAATGAGAGGGCTTTCCTGGTGGATCAACTGGTAAAGAATCTGCATGCAGTGTGGGGGACCTGGGTTCAATCCCTGGGTTGGGGAGATCCCCTGGAGAAAGGAACAGTTACCCACTCCAATATTCTATCCTGGAGAATTCCATGGGCTATTCCATGGGGTCGCAAAGAGTCAGACATGACTGAATGACTTTCACTCAGGTGAAATGAGATGACCAGAAAATGTTGGTTAGAGACTGGTTTGGCCAAGAGAAATAATAATAGTCAGCATAACTGCAGTTATTGAGGCATTAGCATGTGGTGGGGCATTGCTTTAGGCACTTTACCCATTTACTCTCCACAATAACCTTCGGAGGCATTAATATTATTCCCACTTGACGATGAGCAACCTGAGACCCAGGAGATTCTGTAACGATTCAAATGGTGGCGGTTTGACTGAAGTGCATCTGCTGTACTGTGGAGGGTGAGAATATTTTTATTTTCTCTGTTTTTTTTTTTAATTGCCCTGGAAGTGTTTCCCTTATGCAATCTCATCATCTTGAACCCAGCCCCGGAAGCAGGTGGGAGAGGTGCCCATGCTGTGTTGGCAAAACCACAGCAAGTGCAGATCTAGTCAGCATCCTCTTGGGCAAGGAGCCACCTCAGTGATTGACAATGTAAATGAAAAAGCTGAGATCTTTTCTACTTTCTTGATATTGAAATCTATAAAACCATCAAATCCTAAGCCAGCCTCCCCCAACTAAAAGGGAGTTGCAATCACAAAGTAAATTTAACACCTCTTCCAATTTTTCTGACATCAAGTGGAGTGCTTCCATGGAGGTGAGACTGGAATTAACTTGAAGCTCTGCGTGGCTGTAACCTCAGCTATTACAGGGCCAGATTGCTCCCTGCACCTCCACCTGGGATGTAAAATTGACATTCAGGGAAGAGGCAACTGACTAGGCAGGCTTTGCAACCCTGGCCACGTGTAGAGAGAACAAAAAGTAAAGCAAGAGACAGAAAAGAGGAGAGTGACCTTCGTTGTTAGGATGATAGCCCGATCATGGGCATGATAGAAATGTTTCTTTTTTTCTTTATCCCACCTTTTGGACCCCCTTTAACAAAAGCCAATTGTTTAAAACACAATTTGAAATCAGTTTGCCCCTCCCTGCTCAGATCTTGAGTAGCATTTGTGGGCTACATGCAGGGCTTTACCTACATATTTTATCCGAATCCTAGAACGAGAGAAGGGACCTAACAGACCATTTGGTTTAACTCGCTGACTTTATGTGGGCTTCCCAGGTGGTGCATGGTAAAGGCATGCCAATGCAGACAACACAGGAAACTCGGGTTCGATCCCCGGGTCGGGAAGATTTCCTAGAGATATTCTTGTCTGGAGAATCCCATGGACAGAGGAGCCTGGCGGGTTATAGTCCAGCCTGGTGGGTTACAGAGTCGAACATGACTTAGCTGCTAAGCAACAACAATTGACTTTAGAGATGGGGAGACGGAGGCCAAGAGAAGGATGGCTTGCTTTTATTTTCACTAAATAGTGTGTGTATTAGATGATCCTTGGGATCTGTTAAGGGGAGAGAGGGAACAGCCTGCATTGTGAAGGGAAAGGGATGAAGAAAAATGTTAGAATCAATAAGAGTGTTTGATAAAGAGCTAGTCATGTGTCACATAAATGTATACACATTGCGAACAACACCCCTTTCTGTGGCAGAAACAGAAGGGATGTTCTCAACAGAGGAAGGGTCTCAGCCAAGGAAGCTAAATGGGGGTCATTCATCCCTCCAGCCCCTTTTTGCCGTCACAGAGATGATCCAGTCCACCGCCTTGGCTTTCCGTGGGTTCACAACATTTTGCTCGGCAGTGACTTCCAAACACTTGGCTGGTGGCATTTACCTTGTGTGGGAGGGATAATGCCTTTTCCTTTCATCCTTGAATCCATTAGTTTTCTTTGAAGCATGGTGCAGAGTTTTCTGTTTCCAAATTACATGGCAAAAACAGAAATACTGCCAGTTTTCAGTACAGCCTTGTGTAGGAGGTTTGGGGCAACCTGTCCCTCAGGCAGTGTGTATACAGAGTGTGCTCATTTCAGAAGTTGATAGTAAATCCTGTAAAGAGAGAAGCAGAAAGTACCAGCTCTTCTTCCTTTTCTACCTTAAAGGGAGATAGACTTGAAGTGGCGTGGATCTAGAAACTCGCAAGAAGCCAGCCCAAGAGCAGTAGTAGACCCTGCCTGGGGAGGTGAGTAGTAGACCCCGCCTGGGTTAGCTTTTCTTTGATTTGCTGTCAGACCTTGGGTAAGTCACTTTCCCTCTTTGTGTCTCGTTTTTTTTTTTTTTTTCTGCTTCTTCTGCCATCTTTCCTGGTAGCTCAGATGGTAAAGAATCTGCCTGAAATACAAGAGACCTGGGTCTGATACCTGGGGTGTGAAGATCCTCTGGAGAAGGGAATGGCTACCCACTCCAGTATTCTTACCTGGAGAATTCCATGGACAGAGGAGCCTGGTGGGCTACAGTCCATGGGGTTGCAAAGAGTCAGACACAACTGAGTAACTAACACTTTGACTAATACTTTCTGCCTCACAGGATACCTGAAAGGAATAAATGTGGAGAAAATAGACACACATATGCTTTGGACAGTTAAAATTCAATACAAGTGCAACTCTTATTGTTTTGTTTTACACCTCCTCCTTGCCTTTGTTGGTCGGACCCCTTGGGGTATGGCTTTGAACTTGAATTGGTATAGAACGTCTAGCATAGATCCAAGGTCTCTGGAACTACAGAGGGGAGACCATGGAGGGATCAGCAAGGGAGGGAACAGAGCCCCCATGAATCATCGCCCCACCACTTCCTTACCCTCTCTATCTATGTCTCTGAGCTCAGTTCCTCATCTATAAAGTGGAGGCTCTCTGAGCTTCCGTTTCCTCGTCTATAAAGTGGAGTTGCTGTGAGGATTTAAGTGAGTCAATGAATGGAAAGTTCTTATGCCGGCAGCACTGGCATGAAGTAGGTGTTTGATAGTAATGACTGTTATTGCTGTTATATACTTCTACGTCTTGAGGAGAACTGTGATGTCTTAATGCCAGTGTATGGCTGGTCCTTGGTAAAAGAAAATATAGATTCTTAGGTCTCACGCTGAAGAAATTCTGATTCTATAGGTTTGGAAGGGAGCACAAGTATATGTATTTAACAAGGACTCCAAGGGATTCTGATGTGGCACCAGATTTGGGAAACATTGGTCTGAAGCAGTGTTTTTCAAGCTGCCAATTATTACCCACTGCTAAGAAAATCAATTTAGTGAGTAGTGATCAGGATTAAAAAAATGGGCGGGGGAAATGAACTGGGAAATAATAATGCACAATACACATAGTAAGGGTAAGGATTGCTTCATGATATGTTTATTGTATATCTGCATATATACATATTTAGTAATGTGTGCTATATGAATGACAAACTTATTTTTTACTGTAGATCATGATCCAAAATGTTGGGGTGTACTAATGGATACTATGTTCCGTTTGGAGACACTGGTATCCAGAGAAATCACCTGTCAGGTCCCAGCCCAGACAATAAATGGCCAACAAGAGAATGGAGTAGGATCCATTTCTCCTCTTCACATCTCTGCCATCCTGTGCCTGGGTTGACAGTGTTGGTTGTTTTCTAATTAGAATGAGTTCTGATACCTTGTAATGGCCCTGGCCTGAGATGTAAGGGCAAGGCAGGATATTGCTACAGGTATCAGGCTAATTGCTTTGACCCCCATTAGACAGAAAATGCATCTGGGCGAGTGACAGTGTTTAGTTGCTCTTGATTAGCGAACACTTTGTAATTACAATTCGCTCCTCTCCTTCTCTCAGACTTTGATACTTATTTTACCATTTGAAACTCTTTTGTTGCCTTTGTGAAATCAAAGAATAAGCTTAAAACTGTGTTTCAATTCACATCAGCCAAGGTCAGTGTCTTCTTACTCCCCACTTGGTATGTAAAGGGTATTAGCAATCCTATACCTTTCTCCTACATGTGCCATCTAAAGCCCGCCGAAACACCTGGCCTCCAGCCCATTGGGGTCCTGGGAATAGCTTCCTTTGGCAGTAAGGCTTTCTCAGAGCAGCTTCCGTTAACTGTAGGCCTTGCAGGATTCCCCTCCCCTACTACTTCAGAACTCCCTATCTCCTTTATGTTTTCTCTGTGCTACTTATCAAAACCTATCATATTATATTGTAAAGAATAAAGAATTAACAAAAATAATCATGTATATCCAGATATTGTTTTCTAGAAAGACTGGAAATCAAATTTTATGTGAAGTCTTCCACTTTTTTAATGTTGCCAGGTCTTCCTATTTTTTTCTAGAAAGCTTGGAAATCTGAATATTTCTATAAAATCTTCTGATTTTTAAGTGTTGCTTATCATATCAAAACAATTTTAAACAGTATTTGGGCCCAAGAAAATATGTTCCTGGCCCAAATTTGGTTTGTGGATCACCAGTTCGTGAAACATGGGGTCTATGAGAGGCCTTGTCATTGGCCATTAACTAGTGAGGAAGGAATTACAACCTCAGAGACTGGTTGCCTTCCCTGTGGTCACACAGCTAGACTGGAGCAGAACTGGATCTTGAACCCACCTTTCTTGCTTCTTAGTGCTCTCTCTCATTCACCCCGTGCCTGCTGGACAGCCCCACTTCTGCTGAGGATTGAGCCACGCTGGCCTTGGTGGAGGACAACATTTTGTTCAGTCCCAAGTGTCCTCCTCACAGGGGATATAACACCGCCATAACAGCCCTTCTGATAAGCACCAGGCACTTCTTGGCACGGAGTATATGAATTTACCTGCCTTCCCAATTTCAACCGTGGATACGGCTTCTTGTCACTCTCTATTGCTTTTGCTCCAGTGATAGGATCAAGACAAGGTCTTTATAGGAATGTTATTAGCATTACTCCCAGCCAGAGGTACCTTCCAGTAGAATCAATGTGTTCTAGGATAAGGAATCTGGGGCTTCGAGTCCAGAGGGCTGGGCTGAATTCTGAGATGTGTGACCTGAGACAGCTTACTTAGTCTCCCTGGCCTTCAACTTACTTTACTGTGAAAATGAGAAAAGTAAAATCTTATCTGTCTGCTATGAAGCAAAAGTGAGATAATATGTATGAGACCTATTTGAAAAGACAATGTTTTACAGCTGTGAGGTTAGATTGTCATTATGAAATCAGCAAAATAATTACTGAGCACCTACTAAGGGAAAGCTAAGAGACCATTAATTCAGGGCTTGCCAAGAAACTCAAGACCTAGCTGCCTCTGTGAGCTCTAGTCTAACTGAGAAAAAGGGACATATGTGAGTTGAAGAAGAGCCAGCACTGCAAAGCCAGAGATGACCAGGCTGAATGAAATGTACAGACTGTAAAATAAGAGAGATTGTGGTGGAAAGGGCTGATCACTGAAGGATTCCTGGAGGGAGTTGCATTTGAGCTGTGTTTGGAAAAAAAAATTAGTAGGATTGTGGTGAAAGAGGAAAGGATATTCTAGAAAGGGACAACAGCACAGGGAAGGGCTGAAGTTATCTATGTTGGAGACCTAATCTCCATAGAGTGGAGGGTTCAAGTAGTGACTGGCAGATAATCACTTCTTCACTTGGCTGGAATGCAGAAGAGAAAATCAAGAAAAGTATGATTCTCGTGAAATCAAAGTAGAGTCCAGGTGGGGCAGTGGACATGGTTGATTACATTACAGAAGGGGCTAATACTGTACAATGGTCATAATAATCGTTCCCACCTTAAGGGGCTGTTCTGAGCATTGAAGGAGGTAATGTTTTGGAAACAGCACAGAACCTTATACAAATAGATGGTAAGGAATCTGCCTGCAGTGTGAGAGACCCCAGTTCAATCCCTGGGGTAAGAAGATCCCCTGGAGAAGGGAATGGCAAGCCACTCCACTATTCTTGCTTGGAGAATCCCATGGACAGAGGAGCCTGGAGAGCTATAGTCCATGGGGTCACAAAGAGTCAGACATGACTGAGTGACTAACACATATTATACATGATTAGGACTAAAGAAATGTTAGTTGTCATTATCATCATAGTCATTTTTCCTCTTACATTGATGTCAGGGGGTAATAACATGGCCTATGAATTCTGCCTGATATTAGTTGCATCACCTTGGGCAAGTCAAATCACCTCCCTGTTTCTCAGTTTCCTGGTCTTTAAAATGGGAATAATACTAGTGCCAACTGAAAAGGCTATTGTGAGCTTAAATGAATTAATCCAAGTAAAGTGCTTATCCCCACACCTGGCACATGGAAAGCACTCAGTAGATGTTAGCTGTTACAATGATGATGGCCAGGTAATGCAATATGATTGCATAACAAAACATTGGGGAAATTGAGAAACTGAAACAAAATCACCTGGAACCTTACTACTAAGATACAACTGCTTGTTATTATTTTGAGATCTGGTTCTTAAATCTGAAATGTCTTTTTTTGAGAAAATTAAACCTTCTGAAAATGATGTCAATTTGGGATGCACTAGTCATTTCGTTCAGAGAAGGCAATGGCACCCCACTCCAGTACCCTTGCCTGGAAAATCCCATGGATGGAGGAGCCTGGTGGGCTGCAGTCCATGGAGTTGCTAAGAGTCGGACACGACTGAGCGACTTCACTTTCACTTTTCACTTTTCATGCATTGGAGAAGGAAATGGCAACCCACTCCAGTGTTCTTGCCTGGAGAATCCCAGGGACGGGGGAGCCTGGTGGGCTGCCGTCTATGGGGTCGCACAGAGTCAGACAAAACTGAAGCGACTTAGCAGCAGCAATCATTTTGTTAAATATTTACTGAGCACCTACCATCTGCTACTGATATTCCAGGGGTTGAGATTTAGCCCCAAACAGGACATACAGGATCCCTGCTTATACTTATACCCCATTAGAGGAGGATGGGAAACAAAAACAAGCAAGTCAAATAAAAATATAAGATTAGCAGTGAGTTTTGCCCACCCAGGCCTTGGATAACAATAAGCAAGAGGGCACAGCCTCAGTAGTTCCTGCCCAGCTGTCCTTACCACGCTATAGACCACGGAGAGAGGCTCGTTGATCCCGGGAGGACAAGGAGATCTCATAGGAGAAAGATGTAATCTTTCAGAGATGAAAGGGCCCTGGTTACTGTGATTCTACCACTATGTATTTGTTCATCCATCCTTGTCTTAAAATAACACTGTCTTACCAGGCTACTCAACCTCCTGCAGGACCCTCTCAAGGTCAGAAAGCCTTTTTTGACAGGTTTACTGAAAAGTCTGCCTCCTTGCTATCACTAGGTGGCAGTAGTCCTAGTTCTGTCACCTGAGCAACCCAGGTAAGTATGTATCTGGGAATGCTTCTGAGATTTGAAAGCAGGTGGGTTTAGGGCCTTCCCTGGTGGCTCAGATGGTAAAGCATCTGCCTGCAATGTAGGAGCCCCAGGTTCGATTCCTGGTTTGGGAAGATCCTCTGGAGAAGGAAATGGCAAGAGTGGGAAGGACTGAGCAACTTCTTTCACTTCTCACTTTCATCCTATATGGGATGTTTCTCTTTTTTAGACCCTGTGTCTCTGGTCCCTTCAAGAGCCACTCCTGTTATGGGATGGTTTCCAGCTCCTTTGTCAATTTCATGACCATCCTCTGGAGGTGTTTCCCTTTGTTAATGATCCTCTTGCAATGTGGGGCATAGACTGGAACAGGAGACTCCGGGAGAGAACAGCAGAGACTGCAGTGTGACAATTATATTCTGGGGTCTAGAAACCATACTTGAATTAATACAATCTAAAATGTGCTCTGTTTTTAGCAGCTACATAATTTAGTTACATTATGCTATGGGTCACCTTGAACTGCTAGATCTTTTTTGAATTGTCTGTTTTTATGTGACCTGCTGCCAAGCCATGCTTCCCTTATTCTGGCCTCACAAAATAGATGTTTACATTTTTGAGAACTTTTTTCTTTATCTTATAATTTTCCCCTTATTATTTCTTTTAATTTTAGCCCAGTACTCCAGCCATTCTGAGCTCATTTTGAATCTCAGTTTTGTTCTTCAACAAATTTGATATCCCTGCCAATTTTGGGTCATCTTCAGACGTGGTAAGTACGTTTTCTGTGTCATCTAAGTCAGGGGTCCCCAACCTCTGGGCCAGGGACTGGTACCTCCTGTCAGATCAGCAGCACCATTCCATTAGAAATAAAGTGCACAATAAATGTTATGCACGTGATTCATCCCGAAACTATTCACCCCGCGCCCCCCACTCCCTAGTCCATGGAAGAATGGTCTTCTGGGAAATCAGTCCCTGGTGCCAAAAAGGTTGGGGATCACTGACCTAAGCTACTAGTAAAAGTGGAAAAGCCCTGTGGCCTTTCTCTGGTGACTTTTCTCCTGGTTGCTACCTATGCTTTGTGTAAAATTTCTTGATCAATTGCCAGTCTATTTCACCTGTGTTATAACCTGCTTAATATATCACTGCCTTGTCTTAACTCATTTGTGGGAAAGTTGTAGGATATAATTTCAGATGCACTGCTGAACCTAAGATATGTTGTAGTTACAAAAGACGGAATGGATGGAAGGTGATCCAAGAAGGCTTCTTTTGTTTTGTAAAATGGAAACTATTGTACTTTTTTCCAATGATAAAAGTAATATAAGCATGTAAAGGTCAGCAGCATTCAAAAGTATATGAATTAGAAAGTCCTTCTGTAATTCTTTGTGCTGACCAACTTCCGGATAACTGTGGTTCATGGTTTTGTGTATTCATAAACACAGATCTGTGATATAAATCAAATCATGCTACAGAGAATGTTGTGTGACCTACTTTTTTAACTTATAAGCTTTTGGAAATGTCTTTCTTTGTCAGAATATATAGTTTCACTTCGTCCTTTTTAACAACACAGTGTTCTTTTCTGTGGATGCATCCTAACTTAACTCATCAACCCCGTATTGATGGAGGTTTACATCACTGGCGAATTTTTGCTGTTCTGTAAGCAGTGATGCATGATGAACTTTCTTTGCTGGCTTGAGATGTGGTGTTGGTTGCTGGGTTTTGCCTCCGTTGGATTCCCTGTCCGTCTGGGATCTTGTTTTCAATGTTATAAATGTCAAAGGCTGCTTCTACCGAAGAAATGAACTAAAGAAGGGTCTGCCAACTCTTTGCTCATCATGTTTTGAGTTTTAAAATCTAAACCTTATCCTTCTTTGAAGCGTAGTTAAAGATGTTTGAACTCTCTGGGGCCTTAGGAGAACAAAGAACCAAGGTACCCCAAGATCAAGTCTGGAGTGACAGGTTCTCCCCATCACATACCGCCAGCTCTGCCAAGTGAGGGCAGCTGCCAGTTTCTTTCCTTCTCATCTTCACACTTTCTCTCTTCCGTGGAGTCTTCCTCCCTGTACACATGTACCTCCCAGACTAAGTTAGAAGCCACCTGCTCTGAACTTCCAGAACATGTTAAGTGTGTGGGCTTGAGAGTCAGACCTCTGTTGGAATATCACAGCTGTACCTTCCCAGTTCTGTGATCTTATATAAGTCACCTATCCTTTCAGAGTCTGATTATCCTCATCTGTAGAATGGAAATAAAACTGTATACGATATTTCAAAACACCTAACCCAATGCCTGGCTGACATTAAGCACTTAATAAATGTTAGCTGCTATTATAGCATCATGGGTGATCATATTACCTATTCCATAGACTCATGAATATTAAAGGAGAATGTAAGTAAAACTTAACACAGTGCTTCACATAAATCGAGTGTGAAATAAATGACAATTATCTATTGTATTTCTATCTCCCTTTGGATACTTAATCTCAATATATTTTGGGTGGTTTCTGTTTGTGTTCATGTCTTGATCTCCTCCTCTAATGTATAAGCTCCCTTGTGAGCTGAGTTCTCTCTCTCCCATTCTCTCTTTCTTCTCCTCCCTACCACCTCTACCAACTAGAAAGCATAAAAGACCCAGTGCTGGGGATTAGTGGGGCTCTTCAAAATTTCAATGAATGAATGCTGCTATCACATCTTAAAATCTCTTTATCACTGTATTGTGTTCTTGTTAGAAAGCACCTTTCCCATTAACTGATCAAGGGGGCCTTACTGATCAAGGGGGCCTTGTCCGTAGGGCAGGACATGGCATACATATTCCAACCACTGAGCCACTGGTCACAGAATTAGCAATCTATAGAATCATAGCTTTGGGAAGGTTTCCAGAAAACAGTGGTCTTGAGTCTGTGTTTATCCGAGCAGAGTGTATTTGTATGTTGCTCTCAAGCTTCTGTCTAAATGAAAAGGGACATCAGGCACCAGCTTAGTTTAGGTCGCTCTGAAGTTGCTTCTCTGCTTTCACTCATGCCCTCCACACAGCAGCAAGAGCTATATTAGACAATAGTAAATCAGATCACCTTGGAAGAAAAGCTATGATGAACCTAGACAGCGTATTCGAAAGCAGAGACATCACTTTGCCAACAAAGGTCTGTATAGTCAAAGCTATGGTTTTTCCAGTAGTCATGTATGGATGTGAGAGCTGGACCATAAAGAAGACTGAGCACCGAAGAACTGATGCTTTCAAACTGCGGTGCTGGAGGATACTTTTGAGAGTCCATTGGATAGCCAGGAGATCAAACCATTCAATCCCAAAGGAAATCAACCCTGCATATTCATTGGATAGACTAAAGCTGACGCTGAAGCTCCAATACTTTGGCCACCTGATGTAAAGAACTGACTCACTTTCAGTTAGGTGTTTTGAAATATCTTATATAGTTTTATTTCCATTCTACAGATAAGGATAATCAGGCCCTGAAAGGATAGGTGACTTATATAAGATCACAGAACTGGGAAGGTACAGCTGTGATATTCCAACAGAGATCTGACTCTCAAGCCCACACTCTTAACATGTTCTGGAAGTTCAGAGCAGGTGGCTTCTAACTTAGTCTGGGAGGTACATGTGTACAGGGAGGAAGACTCCATGGAAGAGGAGCCTGATGCTGGGAAAGATTCAGGGCAGGAGGAGCAGGGGGCGACAGAGGATGAGATGATTGAATGGCATCATCAACTTAATAGACATGAGTTTGAGCAAACTCCAGGAGATAACGAAGTACAGGGAAGCCTGGCATGCTGCAGTCTATCATGCTGGAAAGAGTTCGACATGACTGAGCAACTGAACAAGAAGGAGGGGAAGGAGAGGACTTGGCGACAAGGAGTATAAACAGTTGCTTCAAGGTTTTAATATAAGGAGGAGGGCAGCAGTGGGGCAGTAGTAGTATCTGGAGGTGGGGTTAGAGTTGAAAGAGTATTTTAACTTTTTGGATTGGAGAAATAAATAATATGAATGATCTAGTCTCTTCAGAATGTAAGTTCCTTGAGGGCAGGGATTTTGTCTCATGTGTCTGCACCACTTCCCATAGTGCCTAGCACAGAGTTGGCATTCCATAAATGTTGTTGTAACATAGAGACAGGCTTGCAGTTGCTGAAGTGGAGGGAATGAGGGAGAGACACATTAGGAGTTTGGAATTAGCAGATGTAAGCTCTTATATATAGGATGGGTCAACAACAAGGTCCTACTGTATAGCACAGGGAACTATATCCAATATCCTGTAATAAGCCATAATGGAAAACAAGATGAAAAAGAACATATATATCTATATATAACTGAATCACTTTGCTGTACACCAGAAACTAACACAACATTGTAAATCAACTACATACTTCAATGACAATAAAAATTTTTAAATCTTGTTGATTAAGTGATCAAATGTTTGAAAGAATTAATGGAACTAGGGACTTCCCTGGTGATCCAGTGACTAAGACTCTTTGCTCCCAAATGCAGGGATCTAGGTTCTATCCCTGGTCAGGGAAATAGAATCCTGCATGCCTCAACTAGATCCCACATGATGCAACTAAGACCCAATGCAGCCAAACAAATAGTAAAAAAAAAAAAAAAAAAAAATTAATGGAAGTAAATGTTAAAGCATTGAATAAGAAGTAATAGCAGGATAAAGTGGCAGGTGAATTGCATGGAACTTTGGCTTGAGTCCCAGTCATTCCTACCATACTCCTGGCACACCAAGCTTACCTAAGAGCCAGACAGCCTAGGCATGGGTTGGCATGGCACAACGCCCTTTGCTGAGAGGGCATGCTGTATCTCTGTAATCCTCCATTCCACGAAGCAGACAGGCTTTGGGACTGTAAGAACTGGGTGCAGCCAGACGAGACAGCAAAGCTCAGGAGCGTGCCAGAAGAGAAACCCCTGTGCTTCATCACCACTGTCTGGGCGTGGTCTATCTGTGGCACAGGGCACATGTGAGACATGGGCCACAGTGCTATCCCAGGCTGCCCCTCCTGGCTGGAGGGTGATTCATAACCTCCTGTTGCTCAGGCCCAGGAACTGCTAAACCAGAGTCCAAGGAGGAGGAGCCGATGGCCACGCAGCCCCCAGAAGCCTTGGGCCTGGCTCCTCCCAGCTGCCACACTGCATAATCCTCACAGTGTAAGGTGATGGTCAGCCCACTGGGGCTTCCCCCAGGGTCCTTGTGACTCAGCCATTGCTGGAAAGATGGCACGGCCCAGCATCGGACTAGCACACAGGGGGCACTTTTGAATGAATGGACCCTTTGGGACTCTGGGAACTAATACGAATGATGAGGAAAGAATGCTTCTTTATCCATGCCTTCTCTGCCATCTCATTCAGTGCCCAGACATAGTCCTGTGCAGGGATACAGCCACAGGCAAGAGCATGTCCTGGGCTGGGAAGAAGGGATGTAGTTAGTTGGCAGTACCCCCAGACAGACCTTTTCCATCTCCTCACCTGGCACCGAAAGTGTCCACCATTGTGTTAGGTCTTAGGAGTCCAAAAAGTTTATTTCAACCCGCATTGACCTAACGCTTAATCTGAATCCCATCCTGTGTATTTTCTCAAAGTTGTTACTATAATAATCAACCAACAACAACAACAAATAATAATAATTGCAGCTGAAACACACTGAACACCTACTATGGACCAGCCACTGGACTAAGCACTTTATATACATTATCTGTTGTACTCCTTACTACTCACCCGTGAGGTGAAGGCTGTTTTTAAAAATTGAACTGTAGATTGATTTACAATATTGTGTTAGTTTCAAGTATACAGTAAAGTTAATCAGTTATAGAGATATATAATATATAGTCACTCTTTTCTAGATTGTTTTCTCATATAGGTTATTACGGATTATTGGGTATAGTTCCCTGTGAGACACAGGAGGTCCTTATTGGTTATGGAATTTATATACAACAGTGTGTACATGTCAGTCTCATCCTCCTAATACTATTATTGTCTCTGTTACACAGAAAAAGTTCAATCTAGGAAGGGAAAGAGTTGAAATTCAAGTCCAGGTCTGTCTCACGACAGAATCAGTTCTGCATGGTTCTCTACTGTTGCATCAAAGTGCTCTTTCAAAAGTAAATCAGCTAAAATAAGTCCTTGGCTTGACAGCCACCAGTGGTTTCCCATCTGGGAAATGTAGAACCAAAGCTGACTTTCTTCCTGGGCCATCAAGGCCTGGCAGAACCCAGGCTGTACCTTCCTCCCCAGCCTCTGCCTCCTTTCCCCACCCCTGTAAGAACTGTGCCCCAGGACCTCCATCGGTAGCCGGGCTCTGTGTCAGGAGCCGTGATCTGCTATGCATATGTTTGGTAGGCTGGCTTGGCTGCCGACCCTTGCTCACAGTGTTACCTCCCTTGGAAAATACCTCCCATGGTTCAAGCAACCATCTCAGAAGCCCTGTCGGTACAAGGTGGAAGCTGCCTGTGGTTGTCAGTATGACCACTGTTCTGTGGAGAGTTGCTGGGCTATCTTAGAACGCTTGCTCTCTCTTTCTCACTTGTGCTGGAAGATCCTAGAAGGTTGAGAGTATCCCAGATCCTCTCCAGTACCAAGAAGAGTGTGATGCTAAGAGATAAATCTAAACAGCACTGGACTAGGAAAGGTATGACCTATATCTTACTCCAGCCTTCTCACTCAGGAGGCCTGAGGTGAATCTTTTCAATTTTCTAAGCCTCAGTTTCTTTCTTCTTCTTCTTCTTTTTCTGTGGTTTTTTGTTTTTTGGCCATGCCATGCAGCTCGTGGGATTGTAGTTCCCTGACCAGGGATTGAACCCTGGGTCACAGCAGTGAAAGTGCTGAATTCTAACCACTGGACCCCAGGGAACTCCCTAATGCTCAATTTCTTTATTGGTCAATGAAAGTCTTAATATCTGCTCTTGAGGGATTGCTTTGAATATCTAATAAGATGACTTACTGGATAGTGTTCTGGAAAGTTAAGTGCTTACTGTTTCAGATACGGCTCTAAGTTTCTTGCTCCAAGTACCCAACCTTAATTTAACCACGAGATAACATCGGACAGGGCTTCGCAGGTGGCGTTGTGCTGTGTTGTGCTTAGTCGCTCAGTCGTGTCCGACTCTTTGCGACCCCATGGACTGTAGCCCGCCAGGCTCCTTTGTCCACAGGGATTTTCCAGGCAAGAATACTGGAGTGGGTCAGGTGGTGCTAATGGTAAACAACCTGCCTGTCAATGCAAGAGACGCAAGAGACATGGGTTTGATCCCTCAGTTGGGAAGATCCCCTGGAGTAGGAAAAGGCAACCCACTCCAGTATTCTTGCCTGAAAACCACCACAGACCAGAGCCTGGAGGGCTACAGTTCATGGGGTCACAAAACATCGGACATGACTGAAGCAGCTGAACATATTTAGCTGCTCACCTGTATTACCTCCAGCATTCCCCAGAAAAACACTACTGTGTGACTATTAATAGCATCTCCCCTTTGCAGATGAGGAAAATGAGGCACAGAGAGGTTAAGAGGTTTGTTCATCATTACCTAGCTAGTAAGTGTCAGAGCCAAATTGTGAATCCACCAATCTGACTTCAGAACCTGTGGACTGAGCCACTTACTTTCACATGTAAGGTAATGTGTTTTGTTTGGGTGGATGTTTTATCTGTTCTGGTGGCTCTAACAGAATACTGTAGAGCGAGTGGCTTATAAACAACAGACATTTATTTTTTTGCAGTACAAAGATCAAGGTACCAGCAAATTTCGTGAGGCCACTCCTTGGTTGTGGATGACCATCTTCTCGCTATAATCTCACATGGCAGAGGGAGACGAAGGAGCTCTGTGGGCCTTTTCTTATAAGGGCACTATCCCATTTATCAGGTTTCCATCCTCATTACCTGATCACCTCCCAAAGACCCACATTCAAATACTGCCACATTGCAGATGAAATTTCAGCATCAATTTAGAGGGGATACAAACCTTCAGTCTATAGTAGGTGGGAGGTTATTATTTTTTTTAGTAACAATCCTTTTTCTGTCATTTTCTCTAAGTGTTATGCCATTTCTCCTCTCACTGGGCCATATGCTACTTGGGTTCATTCACCTGTTATTGTTTAATTTGTGGTAGGGAACCTTCTCCCTGCCCAGTTTGCTTACTTTCTTCTTCCTCAAAGGTATAAGAGGTTCCCAATGAATGTGATGTTCCAAGAACATAATCGTCCCATGGTCATAAAGGAGTGCGAGTGCCTGGGGGTCTGATTCTTTTGAGGCTTCATGAGTACTGAGCACCTTCCATATGTCAGGGCCTGATCTAGTCAACTGAAGCTACAACAAGGAGCAAACAGTCAAAAAACCCCACCCTGCACAACTTCACTTCAGTGGTATTCTTGCTTCAAATACCTAACCTTAATTTAACCATAAAATAACATCAGTCAGGGCTTCCCAGGTGACTCTGTGGTAAAGAATCCACCTTCTAGTGCAGGGGGTGTAAGATATGCAGGTTCGATCCCTGGGTTGGGAAGATCTCCTGGAGGAGGGCATGGCAACCCACTCCAGTGTTCTTGCCTGGAGAACCCCCATGGACAGAGGACCCTGGAGGGCTACGGTCCATGGGGTCACAAAATTTTGGCAAGCCCATGGACTGTAGCCTGCCAGGCTCCACTGTCCATGGGGGTTCTCCAGGCAAGAACACTGGAGTGGGTTGCTATGCCCTCCTCCAGGGGATCTTCCCAACCCAGGATTGAACCCAGGTCTCCCATGTTGCAGACGGATTGTTTACCATCTGACCCACCAGGGAAGCCCATGAATACTGGCATGGATAGCCTATCCCATTTCCTGGGGATTGTCTCTACCCAGGAATCAAACTGGGGTCTCTTGCATTGAAGGTGGATTTTTTATCAGCTGAGCTACCAGGGAAGCCCACGCTCGTGAGACATGACAATAAATACAATATGAGATCCCTGAATTGGATCTTGGAATTAAAAAACAGACATGAGTGGGAAAACTGGGGAAATTTGAATAAGGTCTATAGATTAGTTAACAGTGTTGTATCAATATTAATTTCCTGGTTTCAATCCTATTACCATTATTATATAAGGAGTTTGATGTGAGCGGAAGTTGGGTGAATGGTGTACAGCAACTCTGTGCTGTGTTTACTATTTTCCTGTAAAGTCTAACATTATTTTAGGCAGTTTGAAAGCAGGCTGGCAGGCACAGAAATGATAAATGACAAAGGATATGGGAAGGACATTGACAGTATCTGCTGTACCTCTGGAGTCACAGTGTCCTCTTCTGTGAATTAGATCCAATAATAATGTATCTCAAGGAATTTGTATGGGAACCTACTTTTGAAGTATTATAAAAATGAAAGCTATGAGTATTCACTTTTGTGATAGAAGCTCCCAAAGAAATAAAAATATCAATACTCCATCCCTTCGAAACACTGCTTTTTAATAAAATTATTTCAAAATAAAAAGTTAAATATATCCTTGCCTTTCTGGGTCTTGCCTTTTAGTAGAGTGAATGTGGAGGAGGGAATAACCAAAGCAGTTGGGAAACTAGTAAATTTTTTTGGTTTAGAAATATTATTTTATTCATTAATCATCTAAAATTAATCATTCTGTTTTAAAATATTTATTACATTAAAATAAAATGAAATATGCTTAGCCTGAAGTCTCTGGACCACTCTGGCCAGGCAAGGTCCCCTGTGTTCAAACTCTCTGGCCTGAAAGGACTTCAGTTAGAATCCTCTTGTCTTATCCTCTCTCCCTACATATGCCTTGTTGACTGATTTGTATTATCAGGTAGAAATTGGACTCTGAAGGCTCTGACAAGGTAAGGAGAAAAAAGCAGGGGATGTGAGGGAAAGTAAATATGTTGTTTATTTTGCTTTTCTTTGTTGGAGGGACCGCTTCTCTCCAAATCCATTGGCTGGTGAAGCTGTGAGTACTATCCTGACCTCTGGCATCCCGACAGAGAGGTGGACAGTGCCTCTCATCTGGACAGCCAGAGCCCATCACCAGATAGGGAAATTAGCATTGTAGAAGGAAGCAGATACTATGGATAAAGCAAGAAATGCAGATAAGGAGCAAGAGAGGGTCAGTTTTAAAATATGTTCATTATGTCAGGCCTCCCTGAGAAGGTGACATTTGAATAAAGACTTTAAAGAAGAGAGGGAACAAGAGCCCCACAAAGTCAGTCACTGTGAGTAGCAAGTGCAAAGGTCCTGAGGCCAGACCAGTGTAAGGAACAGCAGGAAGCCTAGTGTGACTAGAACAGAGCTGAACAAGGTCAGGTTGCCTCTTGCTGGGGTCTTAAAGATAATAGACAGAGCGTGGCCAGCGGGGAAGGCTCAGGGAAGTCAAGCAATAGGCACCAAATAGGGGGCCCGCCAGGCTTCCCAGGTGGCACTAGTGGGAAAGAACCTGCCTGCCACTGGAGGGGACATAAAGGATGTGGATTTGATCCCTGAATCAGGAAGATCCCCTGGAGGAGGGTTTGGCGACCCATTCCAGTATTCTTGCCTAGAGAATCCCATGGACGGAGGAGCCTGGCGGGCTACAGTCCATGGGGTTGCAAAGAGTCAGACATGACTAAAGTGACTTAGCACGCACACAGAGGACCTGCCATTGACCTCTGTTTCCAGCTGAGTCAGTGATGACAGAGGCATGAAGGGAAAGAAAAGAGCAGGGAAGGGAAATCACTGAAACCTAGAATCCTTATCCAATTTCTGCTGAGGAAACAAGTTAAGCACCATAATGAGTTTCTGAATCTCCTGTGCTTGATTCCTCACCGATCAGTGAACTCTAATTAATGCCGAGTGTGGCGGCAACACCACAGCCAGAGCCATCTTCATGATTTCGCCTTAGTAAGTGTCATTGGCAGCACAGAAGGGTGGTCTGATTTTTCTTGGCCTAATAAGTGGACCTGAAAAAGTCCAGAGCATTGTTCTGGCTTCATTTATGTGTAGCATCAGAAGCCCCCGAGTCATCCAATGAGCATCATTTGGGTATCTGGGGCCTAGTAATGCATGCAGTATGGAGAAGGCGATGGCACCCCACTCCAGTACTCTTGCCTGGAAAATCCCATGGACAGAGGAGCCTGGTAGGCTGCAGTTCATGGGGTCGCGAAGAGTCGGGCATGACTGAGCGACTTCATTCATTCATTCATTCAATGGTTCTTACCACTAGCACCACCTGGAAAGCCCTCGTGTCACTATATATGTGTGACTGTTCTTGTTATTATGTACCACGGGAGGTATTAAGAAAGTAGAACACCTGCAACCATAGTGTTTTCAGCTTTCCTGCATCTCTAATGTTATAGAGGAGGCCATTATCCTCTTTTCGACAAACACCAGTTACCATGTTAAGCACTTACTATGTGCCAGGCACTATGGTAAAGGCGTTGCATACATGATCTCATTGAGTCCTCACAGCAATCCCATGAAGTAGTACTGTTTCTCCATTTTAAAGTCAGGTACATGAGGCTCAGAGATGTTAACAAACTTACCCAAGGTAACACAGTAAGTCGTTAGCATCAGAATTTTACCATCAGGAGACTAGCTCTAGGATTCTGTATCCTTATCTCTGTGCTAAAAGGCATTTGGAATAGCACACACAAGACACACACACCCCCAAGTGGTAGATGTGGATCTCTAAGAGGGAGACACCAGTTTCACCCTTTGGGCTCCATACACAGGGCTGGCTGTAGAAGGAGACCCCCAAGCAAGTGGACCACTCCAGCTGGGAGTGATTGTGGACAGAAGTGGGCACTTGGATGCTTGGGGGTGGGGTGCTGTGGGGGTATCTGGCTTCCCAATTGGGAAGACTAGGCTGAGGACAAGAGTGACAGACCAACTCAGAATTTCAGAAACACCCAGAGTAGCAGTCACCAACTCATCGCGTCCTTGTGCCTGCGAGGCAGCTACAGGCAGAGAGAGGTGGTGAGGCTTGCCTGAGGTCACACAGCTTGCTAGAGCGCAGGTGCAGTGTAGAACCCTGGTCTTCAGGCTCCAGTTCAGTGCTCTTGCTGCCTCTCCACTCCCACTGGGCCCTCAGGTTCAGTGCACAGCAGTCAGAGGGAAGCCACGTCTCTGTGAGTGAAGCCATTGTCTGCAGGGTGGTTCTCAGTGTTGCCCAGAGACGTGCAGAAGTGCCAGTCTTCAGGTCTCACCCCGGACTGACTGGGGACTGAGATCCAGCAAAATGGGACTTTGCAAGCCCTCTAGGTGACCCAGATACACACTCAAGTGTGAAAACCACCAGCCCAGACAGAAAGGCAAAGAGCCGAGTGCTGCAGCCATACACATGCATTCAGATCATCAACTCGCACAGCACAAAGAAGGGTCATCTTCCTAGAGAAGGAAGGAACACAGCTCTCAAGCCACACCTGCAGAGCAAGGTCACCTTCAAACACATGCGGCGGTTAGACATGCACAGACGGGGAGGAGGAGTGCAGCCAGCACTTGCTCATCCACGCCTGCATCAGCGCTAGTGTAGTTGTGCCAACTCAGCAATTCCCCAGAGACGTGCCAGTTCCGCTGCTTGTTGCCCGGGAGGTGCACCCCTGCCCTCTGGGAAAGTGCCATGCAGGATCACAGAACCTCTGATCTGGGAGGGATCTTAGAGAGTACCTACCCCATTGCCCACCCCTACTGCATCACCGGTGATGCCCCTACTTTCCTTCTCCAGAGGAACCTGGCAGGCTACAGTCCATGGGGTGGCAAAGAGTCAGACAGGACTTAGCACTGGGCAC
>SJYT01035039.1:0-14323 GCA_006410635.1 Cephalophus harveyi | reverse complement strand
ACCTCCAGGAGTTGGTGATGGACAGGGAGGCCTGGCGTGCTGCGATTCATGGGGTTGCAAAGAGTTGGACACGACTGAGAGATTGAACTGAACTGAAGGCTGATTTATGTTGAGGTTTGACAGAAAACAACATAATTCTATAAAGCAATTATCCTTCAATTAAAAAATAAATTAATTTAAGAAAAGAAAGTTGGGTTACATGAATACTTTGTAAAGTTTCTTTGTTTGGTATTGTTTTCTTTTATGCAACAAAGTTCTTCAAGTGAAATTTTACTTGGACTTTTGATGTATAAATCATTTATTGGTTTTATATTACTGCTAAACATATCTCCCCAATATTTAGTGACATATAATAATTAATAATTTGTGATGCCTCACAGTGTTACAGAACCAAACCAGAACATGGAAACGTTTGAGTTTGGAACAGAGAAAGGATTATTGCAGAGCTTTGCAAGGAGACAGGTGACTCATGCTCAAAAACCACAAACTCCTAGGTAATTTTTGGGGAAAAGATTTCATAGGCAAATCTGTGGTGAGAGTTGCTTGACTCATTGGAAAAGACTCTGATGCTGGGAGGGATTGGGGGCAGGAGGAGAAGGGGACGACCGAGGATGAGATGGCTGGATGGCATCACTGACTCGATGGATGTGAGTCTGAGTGAACTCCGAGAGATGGTGATGGACAGGGAGGCCTGGCGTGCTGCGATTCATGGGGTCGCAAAGAGTCGGACACGACTGAGCGACTGAACTGAACTGAAAGGTAACAGGGTGGTTTTCCAGGAATCTTGTGCTGAGTCCTCCACCTGGGTGGGGGCCTTAATTTTGTAGAAGAACTCAAAGATATTATTATGTATATCCCTCAAGGAGGAACCAAGATTTTGCTTCAAAGCTGCACTATTGTTTCTTGACTGCTCCACCCTAGTTTCTGTATCTCCTCCTTTCCCTGATCAGCAACTGTTTTCAGTTCAGTCAGTTCAGTCACTCAAACTCTTTGTGACCCCATGACTGCAGCATGCCAGGCCTCCCTGTGTATCACCAACTCCCAGAGCTTATGCAAACTCATGTCCATTGAGTGAATCTAACCGTCTCATCCTCTGTCATCCCCATTCCCTCCTACCTTCAATCTTTCCCAGCATAAGGGTCTTTTCAAATGAGTCAGTTCTTTGCATCAGATGGCCAAAGTATTGGAGTTTCAACATCAGTCCTTCAAAAGAATATTCAGGACTGATTTCCTTTAGGATGGACTGGTTGGATCTCCTTGCAGTCCAAGAGACTCTCAGGAGTCTTCTCCAACACCACAGTTCAAAGCATCAATTCTTTGGCACTCAGCTTTCTTTATGGTAAAGCTCTCACATCCATACATGACTACTGGAAAAACCATGGCCTTGACTAGATGGACCACTGTAGGCAAAGTAAAGTCTCTGCTTTTTAATATGCTTTCTAGGTTGGTCATAACTTTTTTGTTTTAGCCTGTCTTTTGGAATTCAGGGAAGGTCAAGGAAGCTGAATGAACCTATTTTCTACAAACAAGAAATTGATGCTGAGCAGGGCCCTGTGGGACTCCAGGGCTCAGAAGCATTTTTGTCCCCCATTCCTCATAAGCATGGAGAACTCCAGCCTCCATGACCTTCTCTGTGTTCCAAAGGGCAGAACAGTTATTAATCAAGGAAGAGGCAGCAACAAAACCAACTGAGTCAGAGGCTCATCAAGATTAGGGGATAGACCACCTAGGATCCTTGCTGTTGTTCAGTTGTTCAGTCGTGTCTGACTCTCTGTGACTCCGTGGACTGAAGTGTGCAAGGCGTCTCTGTCCTTCAGTATTTCCCAGAGTTTCCCCAAACTCATGCCCATTGAGTCAGTGATGCCATCCAACCATCTTAACCTCTGTTGTCCCTTTCTCCTCTTGTCTTCAATCTTTCCCAGCACCAGGGTCTTTTCCAATGAGTTGACTGTTCACATAAGGTGACTAAAATGTTGGAGTTTCAGCATCAGTCCTTCCAATGAATATTCAGGGTTGAAACCTAGGATCCTGTGCACACCCTAACTTGTCAGCAACCCCGCCCTTTTGCAACTGCAGAAAAAAGAATAGAGGACTATTCCTGCCTTGATTCTTATCATGTACTCCTGCCTAACTATATAACTTTCCCCTACTCACCAGGGACAGAGGGGCACAGTTCTCAAGGTACTATGTTCCCCCTCTGCCTGGCAAAGTAATAAAAACAGTCTTTCTTTCTCCTCCAGAACTCTGTCTTGATATTTCTGTTTGTCACTGATGCATAGAGAGCCAAGATTTTGGCAGTGAAACTGGGTAAACAGAAAGGGTTTGTACCAGAGAGGGCTCCAGAGGGTCCTGGTCAGTTTTAACCCCCATGGGTGAAGAATTTGGGGCCAAATTAGCTGAATGGTTTATGCGTTATTTCTTATGAGGTCAAAATCAGTTGTTAACCAAAGTCTCGACTGGGGCAGCATTTCTAAGGTGTATTACTCATATAGCTGGCAAGGACATGCTGGCTCTTGAGGCCACAGAGGTTGGGGTGGAGGGGGGGTGTTGGTAGTGGTGAAAGTAAAAGTGAAAATTGCTCAGTCATGTCTGACTCTGTGTGACTCCATTGACTAATCAGTCCATGGAATTTTCCTGGCCAGAATACTGGAGTGGGTAGCCTTTCCCTCCTCCAGGGGATCTTCCCAACCCAGGGATCAAACCCAGGTCTCCCACATTGCAGGCAGATTCTTTACCAGCTATCAGGGAAACCCATTGGTGGTGGTGTCAACTAAAAAAACGCACGATATGAGAGTTGTGAGTTAAGTTTTATTTGGGGCAAAATGAGGACTGTAGCCCAGGAGGTAGCACCTAAGATAGCTCTGAGAAATTGTAGCAGGAGGGAAAGGGGCAGGGCACAACTTTTGAAAGAATGACATAGCCAAAGGAGACAAGTAAACTGACTAGAATCAAATGGGACCAAGATGGCAGACAAGATTAGATCTTGATCCTCAGTCAGCAAGTGAAATGACACACCCAGAGTTGCCATGACAGTTCCAGTCAGTCAGTCAGTCAATTCAGTGGCTCAGTCAAGTCCGACTCTTTGCGACCCCATGAATCCCAGCATGCCAGGCCTCCCTGTCCATCACCAACTCCCGGAGCTCACTCAGACTTGCGTCCATCGAGTCCGTGATGCCATCCAGCCATCTCATCCTCAGTCGTCCCCTTCTCCTCCTGCCCCCAATCCCTCCCAGCATCAGAGTCTTTTCCAATGAGTCAACTCTTCACATGAGGTGGCCAAAGTACTGGATTTCAGCTTCAGCATCATTCCTTCCAAAGAACACCCAAAGACTGATCTTTAGAATGGACTGGTTGGATCTCCTTGCAGTCCAAGGGACTCTCAAGAAATCTCCTCCAACACCACAGTCCAAAGCATCAATTCTTCGGTGCTCCGCTGTCTTCACAGTCCAACTCTCACATCCATACATGACTACTGAAATACCAAAGCCTTGACTAGAGACGGACCTTTGTTGGCAAAGTAATGTCTTTGCTTTTGAATATGCTATCTAGGTTGGTCATAACTTTCCTTCCAAGGAGTAAGCGTCTTTTAAATTCATGGCTGCAATCACTATCTGCAGTGATTTTGGAGACCCCCAAAATAAAGTATGACACTGTTTCCACTGTTTCCCCATCTATTTCCCAGAAAGTGATGGGACCAGATGCCATGATCTTAGTTCCAAGGCACCGTCAAAAGACCAAGGATTGGGTAGTGGCCCAAATTCTGGAAATCTCCACCCCTTCCCAAAAATAGTTGGAATAATCCTCCCACTCACTAGCATATGAAATTACCCAGCCTATAAAAAACTAACCAGGCCACATTTTGCATCTGCACTCACCCTCTGCCATGGCCCACACTCTGTGGAGTGTGCTTCTTTCTGAATCTGAATAAATCCAATTCTTACCTATCATTTTGTCTCTCACTGAATTCTTTCTGTGATGAGACAGCAAGAACTCGAGCTTCCTTAGATCCTGAAACCAGGTACCATGGGTTTTGGCTGAGTTTGAGACTCAGCCAATTGGGTTCAAGTCTCAAGCAGGGTTTTGGCTGGGTCAGAGTCCCAGCCATGTGGGTTCAAGTCTCAAGTGGTGGCTGGGTTTGAGTACCAGCACATGGGTTCAATTCCCAATCTGTGGTAAATGGTTTCAAAATTGCACCAAAATGGTAGAGAGGAAAGGTCAATAGATGTGATTGTGGTAAAGGGGAAGTTCTTGTAATCAAGCACCTATCTAACAAAAGTAAGTAAGTGAAAGTTGCTCAGTCATGTCTGACTCTTTGTGACCCCATGGTTATAGAGTCCATGGACTTCTCCAGGCCAGAATACTGGAGTGGGTAGCCTTTCCCTTCTCCATGGGATCTTCCCAACCCAGGGATCAAACTAGGTCTCCTGCATTGCAGGCAGATTCTTTACCAGCTGAGCCACATAAGCAGCTGATTACTCATAAAGAGATTTAGTGCTTTTCTTGATATGAGGAGATACAAGTCCTGGACCCATAAAATCAGTTCCTGAAAACATCTAACTATCTAAGACTTTTCCTGTTGGGGGAAACACACTGACTGAAATCACCCACCCTGGCTAAGCACCATAGTAACCATTTGCATGAGTTTTGGATACATATGAGTTACTAGGATGACAAGAGGTCTTAGTAAGGAACAAGGAACTAATAAGCTACCACTAATTGGAAGAGTTCAGAAAAAGTAAAAAAGAGACACCATGTGTACGATTACCTCCCAGAAGCCTTTTTGATGGCATCCATCTAGGCTGAGCAATGAATGCAACACAAGAAAGGACTTTGCGTTAGAATGATTGGCCAAAGACAACCTGGAAACTAATCCCACTACCATAAAACCCGAGACTGCAAGTCACGTGGCAGAGCAGTCCTCCTAGGTTCCCTTACCCTACTGCTCTCTGCTGGTGGCTCAGAGGTTAAAGCGTCTGCCTCCAATGCGGGAGACCTGGGTTCGATCCCTGGGTCGGGAAGATCCCCTGGAGAAGGAAACGGTAACCCACTCCAGTATTCTTGCCTGGAGAATCCCATGGACAGAGAAGCCTGATAGGCTACAGTCCACGGGGTCGCAAAGAGTTGGACATGACTGAGCGACTTCACTTTCACTGATCTCTGCCTGGGTGCCCTTTCCAACAAAATCTCTTGCTTTGTCAGCTCGTGTGTCTCCTCAGACAATTCATTTCTGAGTCCACTCTTGGGCCTTAGAAGGGGTTCCCTTTCCTGCAACAGTTCCACCAGTTTTCCTGGAGCACAAAGTGCCTCATTCTTGTTCTCCACATGAACTCCCTTCAGGGTGTGTTGTAGGTCAACAGTTGCAGCAGCACAAGATTCAGTCCCTGCAGAGGCAGATGGCAAATGCCCTTGGCAAGTGCCAGTTTGCAGTTGATAGAGCGGGTAGAGTGGGGAGAGGGCTCAGCTTTTATTCACAAGAGCCTCTGCAGAGGGCTGGTTGAGTGTTTTCACAGTGCAGCAGCTCCCTTCCCCCAAGCCAGGTTTCTGCCCTTTAAGCTGCAGTAGAATTTTTCTTCCATCCTTCCTCCATATATATGGATCTTTGTGCCCTGGAGGCAGTAAGCTCTGCTGCCCCTCAGCCAGCAGGGTAAGGCTTTTGTTTTATAGGAAACTCTGGTTCAAGGAAGAGACTGGAGCCTTTTGCCTGCTCCCAGTCCCAGTTATTGTAAGACAATGAGACCAGAGGTTTGCACCCCATTTTATTCTCTCTTGATTTCCCTCCAGAAGGTCAAGAGACTGGGAGCAGAGATGGGCTCTGCTCTAGGCTTCATACATCATCCTGAGCAAACCCTTTGTCATTTTCAGCTTTTCTCTCTGGGAAAATCAATGGCCACAGGTTGGGGTTGGGAGTGGGACATGAAGGGGACAGGGCAAAACCTCTAAAAGAATAACATGGCCCAAGCACAGGACATGAACTCAGTTCAGTTCAGTCACTCAGGCTTGAGTTTTAAGCCAGCTTTTTCACTCTCCTCTTTCACCTTCATCAAGAGGTTCTTTAGTTCCTCTTCACTTTCTGCCATAAGGGTGGTGTCATCTGCATATCTGAGGTTATTGATATTTCTCCTGGCAATCTTGATTCCAGCTTGTGTTTCATCCATCCTTGCATTTCATATGATGTACTCTGCATATAAGTTAAATAAGCAGGGTGACAACATACAGCCTTGACATGCTCCTTTCTTGATTTGGAACTAGTCTGTTGTTCCATATCCAGTTCTAACTGTTGCTTTTTGACCTGCATACAGATTTTTCAGGAGGCAGGTCAGGTGCTCTGGTATTCCCATCTCTTTAAGAATTTTCCACAGTTTGTTGTGATCCACACAAAGGCTTCAGCGTAGTCAATAAAGCAGAAGTATACCTTTTTCTAAAACTCTCTTGCTTTTTTGATGATCCAACAGATGTTGGCAATTTGATGTCTGGTTCCTCTGCCTTTTCTAAAACCAGCTTAAACATCTGGAAGTTCATGGTTCACATACTGTTGAAGCCTGGCTTGGAGAATTTTGAGTATTACTTTGCTAGCATGTGAGATGAGTGCAATTGTGCAATAGTTTGAGCATTCTTTGGCATTTCCTTTCTTTGGGATTGGAATGAAAACTGACCTTTTCCAGTCCTGAGGCCACTGCTGAGTTTTGAAAATTTGCTGGCATATTGAGTGCACCACTTTCACAGCATCATCTTTTAGGATTTGAAATAGTTCAACTGGAATTCCATCACCTCCACTAGATTTGTGGATGCTAAGCTCCACTAGCATGTCATGATGCTTCCTAAGGCCCACTTGAGTTTGCATTCCAGGATGCCTGGCTCTAGGTGAGTGATAACACCATTGTGGTTATCTGGGTCATGAAGATCTTTTTTGTATAGTTCTTCTGTGTTTTCTCACTACCTCTTCTTAATATCTTCTGCTTCTGTTAGGTCCATACCTAACCATTTTTGTCATTTATTGTGCCCATCTTTGCATGAAATATTCCCTTGGTATCTCTAATTTTCTTGAAGAGATCTCTAGTCTTTCCCATTCTGTTGTTTTCCTCTATTTCTTTGCACTGATGGCTGAGGAAGGCTTTCTTATCTCTCCTTGCTGTTCTTTGGAACTCTGCATTCAAATGGGTATATCTTTCCTTTTCTCCTTTGCCTTTAGCTTCTCTTCTTTTCTCAGCTATATGTAAGGCCTCCTCAGACTACCATTTTGCCTTTTTGCATTTCTTTTTATTGGGGATGGTCTTGATCACTGCCTCTTGTACAATGGCATGAACCTCCATCCATAGTTCATCAGGCACTCTATCAGATCTAACCCCTTGAATCTATTTGTCACCTCCATGGTATAATCATAAGGGATTTGATTTAGGTCATACCTGAATGGTCTAGTGGTTTTGCCTACTTTCTTCAATTTAAGTCTGAATTTGGCAATAAAGGTTTATGATCTGAGCCACAGTCAGCTCCCAGTCTTGTTTTTGCTAACTGTATATAGCTTCTCCATCTTTGGCTGCAAATAATATTAACAATCTGATTTTGGTATTTACTATCTGGTCATGACCATGTGTAGAGTCTTCTCTTATGTTGTTGCAAGAGGGTTTAAACCTCTGGTTTAAGAGGGACATAAACTGATTATAATCAAATAAGTCCAAGATGGTGGATGAATCAACTTCCTTTTGACCCTGAGCCTCAGCACATACTTGTTGTAACACATCAGCACTCTAAATGACACACCTATAGATGCCATGACTATAAAGGTAAAACTGTGGGTGGTGGCCCAATTCCTGGAAATCCCCACCCCCTCCTCAAAATAGCTGGAATCCTCCCACTCTAATCTATAAAATTATCCACCCCTATAAAAACTGACAACCCCATACCTTAGTGCCTCTTACCTTCTAAGATGACCCACACTTTATGAAGTGTGCATATCCATGAATAAATAAATCTTTCACTTTACTATGGCTTGTTCTCAAATTCTTTCCTGCAAAAAGCCAAAAACCTACCCTTGGTGGCCTGTCCCAGGGACTTGGATGCACTTTCTTCCCTGCAACAGGAGGATGGGCTTCTTGATCCCATCCCACACACCACTGTTTCGTTAGGAAGGTCCACAGCCTGTACTTAAAACTCAACATTCAGAAACTAAGATCATGGCATCCAGTCCCATTACTTCATGGCAAATAGATGGGAAGAAGTGAAAACAGTAACAGATTTTATTCTCTTGGGCTCCAAAATCACTGCAGATAGTGACTGCAGCCATGAAATTAAAAGACGCTTGCTCCTTCGAAGAAAAGCTATGACAAACCTAGACAGTGTATTAGCAAGCAGAGACATTACCAACAAAGGTCTGTCTAGTCAAAGCTATTGTTTTTCGAATAGTCATGTATGGATGTGAGAGTTGAACCATAAAGAAGGCTGAGGGCCCAAGCATAGATGCTTTTGAATTGTGGTGTTAGAAAAGACTGTTGGACTGCAAGGAGATCAAACAAGTCAATCTTAAAAGAAATCAGTTCTGAATATTCATTGGAAGGGGTAATGCTGAAATGGAAGCTCCAATACTTTGACCACCTTATGTGAAGAGCCAACTTATTAGAAAAGTCCTTGATGCTGGGAAAGATTGAAGGCAGGAGGAGAAGGGGATGACAGGACGAGATGGTCAGATGGCATCACTGACTCAATGGACATGAGTTTGAGTAAACTCTGGGAAATAGTGAAGGACAGGGAAGCCTGGCATGTTGCAGTCCATGGGGTTGTAAAGAATCAGACATGACTGAACAACTGAACAACAACCTGTGCAATTCATGGTGTATGCTTGCAAATACTGACTTTTCTTCAAGTCACATGATGACCCTCTATTGCCTTTTCAAGTTGACTTGGGGGAAAGAGTAAGTGGTGGGGAGGACTTTGGGTTTTCCAGAGAAAATATAAACTGCTATCTGCTGAGCACAGCTCTGCTCCAGGCGTGTCATGTTCACAATCTTATCCTTACAGCCCCACTGTGAGCACAGGAGGGGAGGGAAACTTCCCTTCTTCCTTTCTAGATCATTTGCTGGTCTAACAATTAAATTGACATAAGACTGAGAGTGGGGGAAGAGAAATTTAATCTACTATGTGTAGGAGTCCCATAAAAATAGGAGGCTCAAAGAAGTGACTAAAGCAGGAGGCTTTTGTACATTTTAGACAAGGAAATGATATATTTATGAAGAATTGACAAGACAGCAGGTTTGGCCTTGGGGCAGTGAACTGGTGAAGAAGTAACAGGTTTATTCATACAGACTTCTGGGCCCTGTATTCCCTACTTACGGTGATGAGGGTGCCTTCTCCCTTCCCGGCACTGGGAAGGTACATTTCATGTGGAAGATTCAGAGTGTCTTTTACTGGCTGCTTCTCAAATATCTTTAATTCAGAATTATCAATATGCCCAAATGGCATGTTTTGAGGTGAGATATTCTGAACAACTCCCACAACCACTGTTTCTACTGGTGAGGAAAGAGGCATCAGGGGTTGCTGCTTTCACAATGCCTTGCATCTCACAGGTGCTGGGCCGGGTGCGCCCCCCAGGCTATCTAGTCTTCCTGCTCCAGGCTGCTGCCTCCTACCCTGGGAAGGCAGGATCCAGGTGGGATTAGCTTTGTGTGTACTGTGGAAGTGGCACGGGCCTTGTCACACCTGATGTTCCTTCTTGCCTCTCTGTGTCACTGTATGTGTTGGGGGAAGAGGCAGATGGAACAGGGGTGTCTGGTTTGATGAGGGGGATGGCCAGGAGAGGGCCAGGGATTGCAGGCAGACGCTTTACTGTCTAAGCCACCAGGGAAGCCCTCTGTCCCTTTACCTGCCTGCTTTCTGCCGCACAGAAGAACTTAGCAGGTTCTCTTCTGGGTGGTATGTGAGGGCTTCCCACAGGGCCTTTGAGAGCAGTGGTCTGGCAAGTGGATACCTGATAAGTCCCTGTGTATTTCTCCCTCCAGGTGGCTCCTCTGCAGAGGTGTTCATTGGCAGGCAAGGCCTAGTCCTATTAATGGCCAGAGCATTTATTTTCACTGTGGCTGGAGAAGGGAAAATGTTAGGTCCTGGCAGGGCCCACTCATAGGCGTGATTCCCTTCAGCCCTCAGGAGCCCTCAGCAGTACTCTTTCTGCAGTTCCTCCTCCTCAGCTCTTGAAGGTTTAGCCCAAGGGGAGGGGAAGGCAGGGTCAGCTCCAGTCCCATAGAATCCTCCTTGCCCCTACACATACACACACACAACATGCACGCATACAGACACACACATGCACACACACCCATGTATATACAAACATGCACTCTCTCTCTCTCTGTCAGGTAACTTGGGATGGGGCACTATCTCTCTTTCCAATTAGGATCCTTGAAGGGACCTGTTCAGAGGACATCTAGGCTCTGCCATTGCAGAAGCAGCAGACACTGAGCTGGAGGCACCCAGCCAGTTTCCAGTCAGTCTGACCTAGTGCCACCTGGATGTGTCAAGTCCAAAATCTTGGCTTCCTTAGCATCTGGGGGAGACTCTTAAGGGCACGTGTTTCTCCTACTTATCACAGTCTGATTTCCTGTTTTTTTTTTTTTTCTCACTTCTGGATCCCATTCTGTCTCTTGTGGCCATTCCTACTTTTGGATGTGTTCAGCCCCCCAAACATCAGCCCCCACCTCCTTTCCCTGCTGCCTCCCAAACCACCCACACTCCCATGAAGTCTCTGCTACCAACATTTGCAGATCACTGTGGGGCTGGGCTCCTGGGTCAGACCAGCAGGTCAGTAAACACCAGATACTAGGGATCCTTGTTCTTAGAAATCCCCAGCACAGCGGATGCCTGGGCTTTGCCCCTCATTGTCCCTTCTGGCTCCCACTGTCCTGTCTAGATTGACTTGCACTCTGTTCCTCCTCCCCCTTCTTGTATTTCCATCCCCTTCACTCCCTCCCTCTGGGGTACCCAGAGGAGCTTCACTTGAGAGCAGTTGCACTCTTTAGTCATGCCCTAGTTTGATCCAGGGCATGTGTTGAGGATTATCTTTTCCAAGCAAAAATCAATAAACATAGATAATAGAAGCAGATACCAATCTGTATCTGCATCCTCCCTGTGGCTTTCCCTGGCTAGTATTAAACTAGCAATCATCATTTCAGTCCCTGCTACTCTGGGAAGGGTTTGATATGGGGACAGAGCCAGGGGCATGGGGGCTGTGCAGCAAAGTGGTTAGCCTCTGAGGCTTGTCCAGGACAGGCACACGCTGAGCTTCTTGCTCCTCACACAGAACATTTTGGTCTGACACTTCTGGTCCCCAAGTGTCTGGGCATTTTTCCTTCACCAAGTAATTCTCGGCAACCTGCTGAGTGTTCCACAATTCAGTTCAAGTCTGACACTAACTGGAGTTAGCACAGACCCTGAAGGTTAGGAGCTAAGTTCCACATGACTGTCGCCTGAATGATAGATGCCAGTCACATGCAGTAGGTCCCCAGGTCACACACAACTTCTATCCAACTTGCTTACAAATTGGATGTTTGTACAGCCCCTTCCCTGGATGCCATCATTTGCTAGAACAGCTCACGGAACCAATTAAGCACCCAAACCTAAGTTTGCCTTATCAATTCCTTTCAAATTTACTGTTTTTTTGTCTTAAAAGTATGAAAGCTGTCTGCTTTGGCCACTTTGTAGGTGCCATTTCTATGAGACCTTCATGCTCACCATTTAAACTGTTTCTTCTCCTCCTGTTAATCTGTCCTGTGTTAATTTCATTATTAGTCCAGCTGCAAGAACCCAGGAGAGGTAGGGGGGAAGTTCTTCCTCCCTGACAGGTGTGCAAATAGCCCAGTGCCTGGATGTGTTTGCTAACCCAGAAGTTCCCCATATGTATTATTGAGATTTTTATGAAACCTCATCACATAGTAAAGTAATGCTCAAAATTCTCCAAGCCAGGCTTCAGCAATACCTGAACCATGAACTTCCAGATGTTCAAGCTGGTTTTAGAAAAGGCAGAGGAACCAAAGATCAAATCGACAACATCTGTTGGAGCATCGAAAAGGCAAGAGAACTCCAGAAAACATCTATTTCTGCTTTATTGACTATGCCAAAGCCTTTGACTGTGTGGATCACAATAAACTGTGGAACATTCAGAAAGAGATGGGAATACCAGATCACCTGACCTGCCTCTTGAGAAACCTATATGCAGGTCAGGAAACAGTTAGAACTGGACATGGAAAAACAGACTGATTCCAAATAGGAAAAGGAGTACATCAAGGCTTTATATTGTCACCCTGCTCATTTAACGTATATGCAGAGTACATCATGAGAAATGCTGGGCTGGATGAAGCACAAGCTGGAATCAAGATTGCCAGGAGAAATATCAATAACCCCAGATATGCAGATGACACCACCCTTATGGCAGAAAGTGAAGAAAAACTAAAGAGCCTCTTGATGAAAGTGAAACAGGAGAGTGAAAAAGTTGGCTTAAAGCTCAACATTCAGAAAACTAAGACCATGGGATCTGGTCCCATTACTTTATAGCAAATAGATGGGAAAACAATGGAAACAGTGGCTGACTTTATTTTGGGGGGCTCCAAAATCACTGTAGATGGTGACTACAGCCATGAAATTAAAAGATGCTTATAAAATTATAACCAAACTAGACAGCATATTAAAAAGCAGAGACATTTGCCAACAATGGTCCATCTAATCAAGGCTATGGTTTTTCCAGTAGTCATGTATGGATGTGAGAGGTGGACTATAAAGAAGGCTGAGCGTTGAAGAATTGATGCTTTTGAACTGTGGTGCTGAAGACTCTTGAGAGTCCCGTGGACTGCAAGGAGATCCAACCAGTCCATCCTAAAGGAGATCAGTCCTGAATATTCATTGGAAGGACTGATGGTGAAGCTGAAACTCCAATACTTTGGCCACCTGATGTGAAGAACTGATTCATTTGAAAAGACCCTGATTCTGAGAAAGACTGAAGGTGGGAGGAGAAGGAGATGACAGAGGATGAGATGGTTGGATGGACTCAATGGACTTGAGCTTGCATAAGCTCCGGGAGTTGGTGATGGACAGGAATGCCTGGCGTGCTGCAGTCCATGAGGTCGTGAAGAGTTGGACATGACTGAGTGACTGAACTAAACTGAACATCACATAGCCATGATCAGTTAGGAACTCTGATTCCAGTCCCTTTCCCCTCTTTGGAGAATGAAGAGAGGGGCTGAAAGTTCCAAGCTTCTAATCATGGCTTGGTCTTCCCTGTGATCAGCCCTCATTCAAGAGCCCACATAGAGTCACCTTATTTAAACAAAAGATGTTCTTACCTCCCAGGAAATTCCAGGGGATTTAGAAACTCAGTATCAGGAACAAGGGTCAAAAAGACTAAATATTACTACTAAAGATTCTCCCAGCCACCCTATCTACAAGGATTTTAGGAACTCTGTGTTAGAATCTTGAAACAGAGACAAGTACATGTATTTCTTATTATTTCACGGTCTGGACACAGAGAGACCCAGATTTGAATCTTGGCTGCATGACTTATGGGCTTTGAGCAAGTTACTCAATCTCTCTGAACCTCAAGTTTCACATCTGTAAAATGGAGATATTAATGGCAACCGATGCCGGGAGCCAGTGTGAGGAATCCCGCCCGTGACAAGGTCATGCGGTAGGAAGCCTGGCAAACGCAAGGCGTGTTCAGGTTTCAGGGGTTCCCCCTGGAATTTCCCGAGCATCCACCCCTCAAAAAATATAAGAATCTGCCGGCCTTTGTACTCTGCTTTTCCACTCTTCTGATATTCTCTGGAAAAGTCAATTCAAGGCTTTAGTCTTCTGCATTTAAAAGGGATGTTTCAGTTAAACGCCCTCTGATAACTCTCTAGCTAGCTTGCCTAACAGGTTCCCTAGACTTCTTAACAGCTTGTGAATTGCTTACAGCCCCCAACTGCGAGAGGCACAAAGCTTAAAAGCATCTTAAGGAAACAGAGCCTTTTCTAAAGAGTTAAAAATTACATTGGTGAAGGTTTTCACTGTTGACTCAATGACTGCTGCCAGACCTCCATATTCTTTATCTTTTAGGCACCTGGAGGATGTTAATCAATGTAAACGGGACATGGAAAAGGATAGATAGTGGTTTTGATGTTAGCAACACTAGACTTTTGAGTTAATTACTTTTCTTTGTTATATATCACTGCACTCCCCTTGTGTCCTTGCTATGTAAGAATGTAACTTTATTTAGTGCTTTCTGAGAGTGGCACCAGACTTTGGGAAGATCAACACAAATAAGTCTTCTGGTTGACAAACCCTTATCAGGAAAAAGGTTGTAAAATGTTAA
>SJYT01035032.1:24133-40693 GCA_006410635.1 Cephalophus harveyi | reverse complement strand
ATTGAGTGCAGCACTTTCACAGCATCATCTTTCAGGATTTGAAATAGCTCAACTGGAATGCCATCACCTCCACTAGCTTTGTTCATAGTGATGCTTTCTAAGGCCCACTTGACTTCCCATTCCAGGATGTCTGGCTCTAGGTGAGTGATCACATCATCATGATTATCATGGTCATGAAGGTCTTTTTTGTACAGTTCTTCTGTATATTCTTGCCACCTTTTCTTAATATCTTCTGCTTCTGTTAGGTCCATACCATTTCTGTCCTTTATCGAGCCCATCTCTGCATGAGATGTTCCCTTGGTATCTCTAATTTTCTTGAAGAGATCTCTAGTCTTTCCCATTCTGTTGTTTTCCTCTATTTCTTTGCATTGATCGCTGAAGAAGGCTTTCTTATCTCTCCTTGCTATTCTCTGGAACTCTGCATTCAGATGCTTTTATCTTTCCTTTTCTCCTTTTTCTTTTCACTTCTCTTCTTTTCACAGCTATTTGTAAGACCTCCTTAGACAGCCATTTTGCTTTTTTGCATTTCTTTTCCATGGGGGTGGTCTTGATCCCTGTTTCCTGTACAGTGTCATTAACCTCTGACCATAGTTCATCAGGCTCTCTATCAGATCTAGGCCCTTAAATCTATTCCTCACTTCCACTGTATAATCATAAGGGATTTGATTTAGGTCATACCTGAATGGTCTAGTGGTTTTCCCCACTTTCTTCAATTTAAGCCTGAATTTGGCAATAAGGAGTTCATGATCTGAACCACAGTCAGCTCCCAGTCTTGTTTTTGCTGACTATATAGAGCTTCTCCATCTTTGATTGCAAAGAATATAATCAATCTGACTTCGATGTCGACTATCTGGTGATGTCTATGTGTAGAGTCTTCTCTTGTGTTGTTGGAAGAGGGTGTTTGCTATGACCAGTGCATTCTCTTGGTGAAACTCTATTAGACTTTGCCCTGCTTCATTCCATACTCCAAGGCCATATTTGCCTATTACTCCAGGTGTTTCTTGACTTCCTACTTTTGCATTCCAGTACCCTATAATGAAAAAGACATCTCTTGGGGGTGTTAGTTCTAAAAGGTCTTGAAGGTCTTCATAGAACCATTCAACTTCAGCTTCTTCAGCATTGGGACATAGGCTTGGATTACTGTGATATTGAATGGTTTGCCTTAGAATCGAACAGAGTTCATTCTGTTGTTTTTGAAATTGCATCCAGTCCACTTTAGTTCGCTGATTCCTAGAATGTTGATGTTCACTCTTGCTGTCTCCTTTTTGACCACTTCCAATTTGCCTTGATTCATGGACCTGACATTCCAGATTCCTATGCAATATTGCTTTTTACAGTATCAGACCTTGCTTCTATCACCAGTCACATCCACAACTGGATACTGTTTTTGCTTTTGCTCCATCCCTTCATTTTTTCTGGAGTTATTTCTCCACTGATCTCCACTAGCGTGTTGGGCACCTACTGACCTGGGGAGTTCCTCTTTCAGTATCCTATCATTTTGCCTTTTCATACTGTTCATGGGGGTCTCAAGGCAAGAATACTGAAGTAGTTTGTGATTCCCTTCTCTAGTGGACCACATTCTGTCAGACCTCTCTACCATGACCCGCCCATCTTGGGTCCCCCACACAGCATGGCTTAGTTTCACTGAGTTAGACAAGGCTGTGGTCCATGTGATCAGACTGGCTAGTTTTCTGTGATTATGGTTTCAGGGTGTCTGCCCTCTGATGTCCTCTCGCAACACCTACTGTCTTACTTGGGTTTCTCATACCTTGGACACGGGGTATCTCTTCACAGCTGCTCCAGCAAAGTGCAGCCGCTGCTCCTTATCTTGGACAGGGGGTATCTCCTCACAGCCACCCCTCCTGACCTTGAATGTGGAGTAGCTCCTCTCGGCTGCCACCCATGATCTCAGACGTGGGGTAGCTCTTTAGGCCACTCCTGTGCCGATGCAGCCTGGCACTCTCAGTTGCCACCCCGATCTTGGGTGAGGGGTAGTTCCTTTCGGCCGTACTTCTGCGTGGTCTGTCACAGCCGGCACACTTCTGCTTTAAAAAAAACAAAAATTACTGTATCACAAATTATGCATTTTCAAAATATTTTAGCAATAGTATTTCAAAGCTGTTGATTTCTTCATAATCCTATGTATTATATTTTATGCATATAAAAACATTATTTTGAAAAATGGTCTACAGAGTTCACCAGACTTCTGAAAGAGTCTAAAACAAAAGACAAAAAGGTTAAAAAGCCCTGCACTGTATTATTTCTGAGATCTTGTACAAATATATTTTAAGCATGTAATTATAGTATCTAAGACATACACAATTTTATATTTTAACCATTTAATGATTTCTAAGAGTGTTACAGGAAAAGAGACTAGTGAAGACCGGAATAATATGAGTTTTTCAGCACCTTTTCACACACTTAGGGGCTGAAGCATCTACACATGGAAACTAAAAACAACAGCCAGAAGGACCAGAAGCAAGCAGTGCAGCTGCACTTTGCAGGGTACTATGTGGGTTTTTTCCCCATGTTTCTGTGGCTGATTTAGACACTTTTTTGCCTTTAATCTCTTTTGGCTTTCTGAGTTCCAGTCTTAGCTTCAGTCACTCAGTTGTGTCTAACTCTTTGTGACCCCATGAACTTTAGCCCACAAGGCTTCAAAGTCTCTGGATTCTCCAGGCAAGAAGACTAGTGTTTATTGCCTTAGCCAGGGGATCTTTCTAAATCAGGGATCTAACCTGGGTATCTGCATTGTAGATGAATTCTTTACTCTCTGAGCCACCAGGGAAGCCCAAATATATAAATCTCCAACACTTTAAAATTCTTTTAGAAAACATACTTGATTATAACTTTATTAACTAATAATTTCTTAAAATACAGAATTGAACTGGACAAAATGTATTTTTTGCATGTTCTTTAGACTGAGTTGAATTCATTCCTTATCATTGAAAAGATTATATCATGACAATATTAAGATTATTTTGGGAAAAAAGTCAATGGTAATCCCCAATAGTGACACTGAAGATCAAATTACCTCTGAAATAATTAGAATATTGTCACCTTCTGTACTTTATGAGATCTTTGTACCAGCTATCAGTAAAATTTTTCATTCTTCATAGAGTTCATCTCTATCCTATGTAGATAATTAATCCCTTTTCTTACCATATATCCATTCTTACCATCATACTTCTTTATATTTCTTCTATGTTGTTTTCCTTTATAACACCTTTAATTATTGTAAAATTATTATGGTTTTACAAGTGCTACTTCTTCAGTAAATATCTCATGTAAGTAGGAATCTTATTTATGTTTCCAAATATAGTATTAAGACTAATGTTTATCCTGTACTAAATAATAAATAAATATATTGTTGAATGAGTGAAAATAAATCAGGAAAGTTATTGTAATATAAGCACTGATGCTGATTGCACATTTTAGGAATCATTTGTGTAGAAGACTACAGTTTTTAGATTTTCAATTATTAGAAATTGTATACACTGCAAGGATCATTCTTAGGAAACACTCAACTTTTCTTGGGGGGGCAAGAATACTTAATTCCTTTTTATTGTTGAATGATATGCCATGGTATGAATGTGCGACAGTTTGTTAAACCGTACTCTTATTGATGACCATTTGGCATGTTTCCCCTTTGTGATTATTGTGAATAAGGCTTATCTGAACATACATTTACAAGCTTTTTGTAGATATTTCATTTTGAAGAGTAAACATGAAGGAGTGAAATGCTTGATTATAGAGGTGTTTTTTTCTTAACTTTATAACAAACTACCATATGTTTAACCACAGTAACTGCACCATTTTACACTCCCTGCAAAGTGTGATAGTTCCAGTTGTTCTACATCCTCCGTTCTTAATGTTATATGAATCCTTTGTTTTAAGCATCTGTGTAGGTGTGGACAGTTATTCCCTAATTGATATATGTCTTGTGAATAATGTTGTGCAATATCTTTTTATGCATTTATTGGTCAGTTTTAAATATTTATTTGGGAGTATATGGTTAAATATTTTTCCTGTTATTGTTGAATTATTTTTCTATTTTGATTTATTTATTTTTATATATTCTAGATGCAAAGCTTTTGTCAGATATATATACTAAGGATAAAGCATTTTCTCCCAGTCTGAGACTGCCTGTTGTTTGTGTGTGTGTGTGTGTGTGTGTGTGTGTGTGTGTGATTGGCCTTTTTTAGAGTGATATATTTAATTTTGATGAACTTTAATTAATTTGTTTCTTCTGTTAAGGATAGTGAGTTTTCTTTACCAATATAAGCTTTCTTTAAGCTACTGTTGTATAAAAAAATCTGCTATATTTTCTTATAGAAACATTGTGACTTTAGCTATGATTTTTCTATTATCTATTTCAAATTAGATTTTGCCTATCAAGTGAAGTAGAAGTCAAAGTTCATTTATTCCATATGGATATCCAATTGTTCCAAAAGTATCTCTTTGCTTCAAGAATCAATTGACTGTATATGTGTGATTATTATTTCTGAAGTCTATTCTTGCCCTATTTGTGATCTTAGAGGGAATGCATACAAGGTTTCACTATTAAGTATGATGTTATCCATCAATATTTTTTCATGGATGATTTTTATAACATATAATAAGATATTGTCTATTCCTAGTTTGTTAAAAGACCATAAAAATGAATGAGTGCTGAATTTTATCCCTTTTTCTACCTTTATTGATTAATCATATATTTTTCCATTTATTCTACAAAGTGATGATTTATATGATTGGTTTTTGATTGTTAAACCAACTTTTTGAAAAGGCCTGATCGCTCAGAGCTTTTTTGTAATAAAGTTTTATTAAAGTATAAAGGAGATAGTGAAAGCTTCTGACATAGGCATCAGAAGGGGGCAGAAAGAGTACCCTCCTGCTAGTCTTCAGCTGGATGTTATATAGTCACTGCTGCTGCTGCTGCTAAGTCGCTTCAGTCGTGTCCGACTCTGTGCGACCCCATAGACGGCAGCCAGTTTGTTAATGAAAGACAGAAACATCTTAAAACTTAGAATGGCACCAGGTCCCTCGCCCAAAAGATGCATTTTGGGATAATCTTGGCACCAGATGATTCATCCTGGGCCATAAAATGATTAATTTGTATCTTGTAGAAGGACAGATTACCATACAAATATTTTTGTTTACATAGATTAGGGAAACAATATCTGAGTATAACATATTGGTTTATCAAGTAGGTTCTGAGCCATTAGATGGAATCGACTTGAAGACAGAGTTTGGGGTAAATGCATAGCACATTAGCATAGCTTAAAACAAACATTTCCACAAGAAAAATACATTGGTTATCTCAGGGTTTGAGAACAGTTAACTTAAGGCATATTTAGTGCAGCACTTTCACAGCATCATCTTTCAGGATTTGAAATAGCTCAACTGGAATTCCATTACCTACACTAGCTTTGTTCATAGTGATATTTCCTAAAGCCCACTTGACTTCGCATTCCAGGATGTCTGGCTCTAGGTGAGTGTGAGTGATCACACCATCGTGATTATCTGAGTCATAAAGATCTTTTTTGTACAGTTCTTCTGTGTATTCTTGCCACCTCCTCTTAATATCTTCTGCTTCTGTTAGGTCCGTACCACTTCTGTCCTTTATTGAGCCCATCTTTGCATGAAATATTCCCTTGATATGACTAATTTTCTTGAAGAGATCTCTAGTCTTTCCCATTCTATTGTTTTCCTCTATTTCTTTGCACTGATCACTGAGGAAGGCTTTCTTATCTCTCCTTGTTATTCTTTGGAACTCTGCATTCAAATGGGTATATCTTTCCTTTTCTCTTTTGCTTTTCACTTCTCTTCTTTTCACAGATATTTGTAAGGCCTCCTCAGACAGCCATTCTGCTTTTTTGAATTTCTTTTTCTTGGGGATGGTCTTGATTCCTGTCTCTTGCACAATGTCACGAACCTCCGTCCATAGTTCATCAGGTACTCTGTCTATCAGATCCCTTAAATCTATTTCTCACTTCCACTGTATGATTCCTTATAGACTGACCTTTTTCATATTTATGAAATATTCCTTCCCATTCTCCAGCAATACTCCTTGTCTTAAAGACTGCTTTCTCTGATATAAACATAGACTCACCTGCTTCTTTTTCTTTTCATTTTTATGGTATATATTTTCCATGCTTATACTTAATCTAGCATGTATCTTTATAATTAAAGAATATATCCTGTAAATAGTATATAATAAATATTGCTTTTTTAATGCTTCAGTTTTAATGCTTCCTTTTATTTTCTTCTCATTATCCTTCTCCCTATCCTCTTCTCCTCACCCTGCTTCTTCAATTTTTATTCCCCTTCTAACAATTATCGTGATCACAATGATAATGACAGTGATAATGAGGTATCTATTGTCCTTTATTTCTCTAGCTGCCATTAAATTTTACTCTTTCTTTATTGGTTTTCATTATTTTGACTATGATGGGCTTATGAGACCTCCTTTATATTTATCTCGCATTGTGCTATTGAAGTTTTAGGATTTGTAGATTAATATCTTTTATTAATTATGGAAAACTTTCACCCATTGTATCTGTAAATGTTTCATCTGTGTTATTCTCTTTTTCCTGGATCCCCATTACACATATATAGGAACATGCTATTTAGATCTTTTTTTTTTTTTTTTGTATGTATATATATTTTATTTCGGGCTTCCCTGGTGGCTAATGGTAAAGAATCTGCCTGTAATCCAAGAGACCTGTTTAATCTTTGGGTCAGGAGATTTTTATTTTAATCTGTCTTCAAAATTCACTTTTCTTCTGCAGGGTCCAGTCTAAAGTTTAGTTCATCAAGTCAACTCAGTTTTTAAAAGCTCAATATTTTAAAAATATTAAAACTTTTAAATTCTGATATTTCTATTGAAATCTTTTTTTATTCTTCTCTGTTGAAATTATCCAACTGTTCATTTATTAGTCAATTGGATATTTCAGAGACTTTCCTTTCACTTTTCACTTTCATGCATTGGAGAAGGAAATGGAAACCCATTCCAGTGTCCTTGTCTGGAGAATCCCAGAGACAGGGAAGCCTGGTGGGCTGCCATCTATGGGGTCACACAGAGTTGGACACGATTGAAGTGATTTAGCAGTAGCAGCAAATATTTCAATATACTTATCAAGTTATTTTATACTCTTTTTTTTTTTCTGATGATTCTAACATGTGGGCCATCTATGGATCAGACTTCATTGGCTATTTTTGCTTTTGATTATTGGTCTATTTTTCCTATTTCTTTCTGTATCTCAAAATTCGTCTTTACATTTTAAAATAAAGAGTATAAACTAAAGTATATATTTTAAATTTAAACTAAAGATTATACTTTTAAATTTTCCTTTAGAAAAGTGTGTGTATTTTGCTCTGTCAGGCTGCTATTAAAGGTGATTGAATCACTTTATCTGTGGTTGAAATTTATCAGTCTTAGCTTTATTGTGCCATTTGGTAGATTCAATTCATCTCTGGTTCAAATATTTTAAAGGTGTTATTAGGATTTTTCCTTTATCATGTTTTGGGTTGTGAGCCCTGGTGACATTTTCAGAAATATTTATGCTTATAACCTAACTAGCAGTCTGCTGAATCATCAAAGATATTTCTTTTCTCTCTCTCTACCTTTCTCTCAGTCTCTCTTCTGCCTTTAAATCACAGCCAACAGTTTCTTTGACTCTCTAGGGAATTTCCTTGCTTTCCAGCCCTATCCTCATCTTTCTGTTTCTCAAAAAGTACAGTCTATAATAGTCTTCTGCAAACACATATTAAGATTATATATCTAATAGATTGTCACTGTCTGTGAAAGTCTCTCAGTCATGTGTGACTCTTCCTGACCCCATGTACTGTTAGCCTGCCAGGCTACTCTGTAGAATTCTCCAGGCCAGAATACTTGTGTGGGTAGCCATTCCCTTTCTTCAGGGGATGTTCCCAATCCAGGGATCAAATCCAGGTCTCCTGCATTGCAGGCCAATTCTTTACCATCTGAGGGATTAGGGAAGCCCTATCACTCTCTCAGTTCAATTCCATTCAGTCACTCAATCGTGTCCGACTCTTTGCAACCCCATGGACTGCAGTATGCCCAGGCCTCCCTGTCCATCACCAACTCCCAGAGTTTACTCAAACTCATGTCCATTGAGTCAGTGATGCCATCCAACCATCTCATCCTGTCGTCCTCTTCTTCTGCCTTCAATTTTTCCCAGCATCAGGGTCTTTTGAAATGAGTTGTTCTTCACATCAGGTGGCCAAAGTATTGGAGTTTCAGCTTCATCAGTCCTCCCAATGAATATTCAGGACTGATTTCCTTTAGGATAAACTGATTGGATCTCCTTGCAGTCCAAGGGACTCTCAAGAGAAGGGAATGGCAAACCACTTCAGTATTCTTGCCTTGTGAACCTGTGAACAGTATCACTGTCTAGTGGTAGTAAATTGGATACCTTATGTTGAAGTTTAGGAACACAATCCTACAAATTGTGGTTAAGTTTATGCATGACACATATTTACAATTAAGCACAACATAGGAAAGAGTGATGCCCTGCTAAGAGAAGGAGAAACAGCAATTTTAAATATTTTGGTTGATTTCTCATGTTTAAAAGTAGCTAATGATCCCTCAAAAATGATGAAAGTATCTCTTATCTAAATCTTAAAAGTCAATCTGTTCAAACTTTAGCTTATGTGCATGATCCTAGGGGCTTCTAAAGATGTAATATCCCAGGGACTATTCAAGATATAACTATATGCTTCCATTTTTATGAATCAAATGTATACTTGATTGAAAAAATGCTAAAGTAGCATACAACTGCAGAGGAAATTACATATTAAGAATAAACTAATCCAGTTGCAAAACTAAAGTTAGAAGAAAAGACATGTTATTCATTTTACCTTTATTCATGTCTCAGTACAACTACCAGTGTGTAAACCTATTACAGAGTCTGGCCAATTACCTTGACCAAAACATATTAAATCAAACATATTGCTTCAGATATTTCTTGAAATAGGTAACAGTAAAAATAAACATAAAAATACATTTCTATTGTCAGGATTTACAGCAATATCACTTGCTCTAAATAACTCCATCTATAACTGATGCATTATTTAATTTTTTAGGTCTGACTAATGGTCATACATGTTCACCTGTCTCAAAAGACACAACATCCAATGTCTCTTATATATCCATCATTTGTAGTTATATTACTAAGTCTCTGTCTCAACAAAAATATTATTCCAACTAGAATGTCTATAAAATCCAAAGCCAAGAGAACCTAATTCTAATTGAGGTGATGCTGTATGACCTTGAGCAAGACAAACAAATTTTTCAAGAAAAATAAAATATATGTTACATGCATGTTGCACACCCCTTCATGATTCCATACAAATCGCTGAGTCTAGATATCAGGTCAGCCTTCTTTAAAATGCAAGGTCCCAGGTAGTTCTACCATTGGTTGTCATATGATACAAAGCTCATTCAACACTTCTTGAAAAAAGTATTTATTAATACTTTTGAAGAAACTCCATTTTTTATCGCTTGTCATGTGTCAGAAACAATTCTGGATAGTGTATAATTCTAGATAATGATACTTATCTTAATTATAAGATCACTGCAAAGTAAAATTTAGCCACATTAAAAAAATTGAATGTTACAGAGTTATTAATTTTCCTAAAGTCAATGAAGCTGATAAAAGCAATATCTAAGCCTTGACCTCAGGTCTCTGCTTCTGAGGATTGACTTTATTTTATACCTGCTTCCTAGCAGTTTGGTGAGCAACAGGAAAATAGTTTATTATATCTTAGGAAACTTATTTTTGAAAAGTCAAAACCCAGGATTTTTTTTAATCAACCAAGTTACATAGTAGAAGAGGCAATGACAGTAGAATCTATGACTGTTTTTGTGAAATGATAAATCAAGGGAATTTAGAAAAATTTATGAATACTCTCTACTTTGGAGTTATGCTTTTCAATTTTTGTTCATCTACTATGGCATAATGAGTCCTAACTATGTTGTAAGGATTATTTGCTAATCCTCACAAAATTAGATAGTAAGCATAATTTTCAACCATCAGACATAGACAATTTAGAGCACTACTATCAGAGAAGATGTGAGAGTGGAATATTGGAAAATCCATTTGGGTCAGTATCAGGTCCTAAATAACTGAACATTATTCAGAGAAATGGTACATGGATCATAACTTTAAAAATTTCAAATCTTACAGAGCAGTCAAATAACTAGTTAGTTCATATATTTTTATTTAACTCAATATTTCATGATAATTTTTAAAAATTTTCCTTATTTGTCCTTACTATCCAGTTAGTCTGTTCTGCATTGGCTGGAATCAGTTCATTTCAAATGCATCCTTACTTGTCTACTGATTATGATATAACTTTGTTGATCAATGAATCCTAATCATTATCATCTATTACTGTATGCTTTCACAGCTGTTTCCTAACTTGAAAAAAAAAAGTTCATATTTGTTTTTATGGCATGAGCTTATGTTTACATGACGTCAGTAAGATCTTTTCAACCAAAACAAAGCCAGTTTTATAGCATCCTGAAAACAGTATACTTAGATAATTAGTTGATTTATATATATATATATTTAAACAGGTAGTTTTGGTTTCATGTAGACACAGCCAATGAGTCATACTTCTTTAACTGAGAGTTTTGTTTACTTCATCTTTAAATATTTCTGGGTGTAGTATGTATTTATTTTCTCTTTCTTGACATTACTCAATTATCATTACAATTTTTATCACTTCAAAAAATGTGTATTTACTATATTAAGGGTATTTTTCTCAGTAGCTAAAATGTACTTGCCAAGATGCAAATAAATTATCTACATTTTTAAAGAGCCTCATGGCAATTTTGTGTGTGTGTGTGAAACAACTGTTCAAACTGATTTATATTTACTTATTTTTGATGTTTTCAACTTGTCTATCATTGCACGGTTATTTTTTTCTTGCATCTCTTTTGAGTAATCAGGAAATGGATTTCTTTTTTGGAAGTGTTAATTCTACAAGCCCCAAAAGGCCTTGGCACTCCAGAAGACTGCAATGTTTTCAAAACAGAATTCCTGTTTTTCTCATACATTGAAACGCTGTTATGTGCAAAGCACTGTCCTAGCTTATGCAAGGGAATGGATAAATAAGAAAATACTTCTCCTGCCTACAGGAAATTCAGATTTAAAATATAGGAAGGAAATAGAGCCACAAAATACTTTGAAGATTTAGCAAACTGCAAGCAATCAGTAAAACAAAAAGAATACTGCCTATATCAAAATGTAACTTAGAGGGATTGCTTTCCTACTTTGTAATAACTCTATTGAGCACTGAGATATATACAGATGAGTAAGGGCCAGGTGCTATACTTGATATTGACAAAGGTATTACTAGATAAAAATAGGAAACTGAGTGTGAGAGGTGGAGAGAGTGTGAATGAGGAAGACACCTCAGTCATCCCAGACCAGATAGGATGAGTGAAGGTTAGGAAGAAGAAAGGCGAATGGTGTACCTAGGTACCAAAAATTAAAAATAGTCCAAATGAGTAGGGACCCAAAGAATATATGAGGAAGTATTTCTACTGAAGCCTAGAAAGTTAGATTAGGTCTGTGTTGTGCTGAGCATAAGGCATGTAAGAAAGGTGAATTTTTTGCCTCAATTTTGTTTTGTTTTGCTTTTTTACTGTGATTTATTGGCACTAGCAATAAAGAACTCACCTGCCAATGAAGGAAATGGAGAAGACATGGGCTTGATCCCTGTGTTGGGAAGATCCCTTGGAGGAGTTCATAGCAACTCACTCCAGTACTCTTGCCTGGAGAATTCCATGGACAGAGGAGACTGGTGGGCTATGTTCCATGGGGTCACAAAGAGTCAGACATTACTGAAGTGACAGCATGCACACCCCTAGGAATCACTGTTAGTCATATAATATACCTAGTCATCAATTAAAGTACACATCAATTTACTTGTTCTGTTAATGTGAGAACACTTGCTAGAATACCCTCATAATGCTGAAATGTATTTGGAAATATTTTACTGATTTTTATTAATTGATTGATTGATATAGGAGCAGAGATAACTAATAAGCAACAACAACAACAAAAAAACAATAAGTCAGTGTAGAATATGCATCCAGATTTATGAGCTTTTACATCATTGATGTATAATATGATGAGGGGTTGGTGAAATTACTATGGGAAACCCTGAGACCTAAGTTAACCAAGGAGTCCTTGAAAGCCTCCTCCAGGAATTAACACTTCATTGGAAGCATGAAGCAGGAGTTAGCCCAAGAAAGTGGTGTATGTGAATGTGAGAATTGAGGAAGAGATTATGCATTGTTTTGTACAATGTCTAGGTGGGAGGGGTAGAGAAAGAGAGAAAAATTAATTAACATTGGGATCTAAGAATAGTGAGTATAATGGTTTGAGCTGAAACAGAAAGGGAATGTTTATATTTACCTGTAATTGTAGATGCCACATTATTGAAAGCACCACTGATTTAGAGAAAAACAGCAATTTACTCATTCATAAATATCAGAGCCTAGGTACCCAAACCGTCAATGAAAACAAAATACCAAGAATAAATTATTGAAATGACTAAATGGATTGAGAGTCAGGAAACAGTCCTTGCCTCATTTTTAGCACTTCTAAGACTAAAAATGAGCTTTAGTCATTTTTAGAAAAGATGAGATTTACTTTACAAAGAAAGCATATCTGACTCATTGAAGAGTTCTGAAAAACATACATGATAAACATACATTACCAAAATTATGCACATCTAAGTTTTATATAGTTCAGGAGGAGGGAATCAAGGCCTGAATATTGTAACTTCTTTAAAGCATGATCTATAACTACTTTAACAACCACCCAATTCTGAGACTGTAACTGTTTGGAAGCCCTATTTTTAATAGAAAATCAAGACGCAATATATCCTTAGTTATAGTATTGGGCTAAATTAGATTTAATCCAAGTTCTTTCACACTCATGTTTATAGATGTAACATCTTGTAGGAAAGTGATGTTTATAAATATAAACACTAGTACTATAAGATCCTAAGAAACCAAACAAAATACGAATGGCTTTCATTATATTTTATGAGACAATAAGAGAAAAGGACTTTTAACTCTCAATCATAGTCACAAAGGAATTTCACACTAGCTTTAATTAACCAGAAAATTCAGATGATCAGAATTCTTACATTCTGAATATGTTAGTTACCTTTTTCCTCTGTAAAAATGACCTGATATTGAGACTGTTAACATTATTTTATCCTAGATTGCTTTTCTACCTCTTCTGGTTTGCATTTTTCTTCCATAGCCCCATGTCTTCCTTCATATATTTGACCATTTAACTTTGTTGTTATGTAGTTATTAAGTCATATCATATTCTTTTGAGACCCCATGGACTATAACTCTGCCAGGTTCCTCTGTCCATGGGATTTTCCAGGCAAGAATACTGGAGTATGTTGCCATTTCCTTCTGCAGGGGATCTTCCAGATCCACAGATCAAACCCATGTCTCCTGCAATGGCAGGTGGATTCCTTACCTCTGAGCCACATGGAAAGCCAAATTGGAAGATTATTTGCCTATATACTTAAGATGGGCTTCCCTGGTGGCTCAGAGGTTAAAGCATCTGCCTGGAATGCTGGAGACGTGGGTTCGATCCCTGGGTCGGGAAGATCCCCTGGAGAAGGAAATAGCAACCCACTCCAGTACTCTTGCCTGGAGAATCCCATTGAGGGAGGAGCCTGGTAGGCTACTGTCCATGGGGTCGCAAAGAGTCGGACATGACTAAGTGACTTCACTTCACTTTATTCTTAAGCCAGAAATTAGATAGAAAACTTTTGGGAATGTGGAAAGTTTGTATGTATGTGTATATAAAATATATATAATGTATATTTTATATATTTGTACATTTTGGGATAAAATCTAACTTCACTTTTTGTTTAAGAGTTTGCCACCGGCATCACCTAGGCAAAATGCATAAGCACTCATTTTAATAATTGTATAAAATCCTATGATATACCATTAATTTTGTAACTATTGTTGTAGCAATGCAAGTATTCATTTCAGATTTTTGCCAATATAAGTAATGGTACAATAATCATTCCTGTGTGTAGGTTGCATGCTTGCTAAGTTGCTTCAGTCATGTCCAACTCTGTGAGCCTATGTACTGTAGCACCCCAGGCTCCTGTGTCTGTGGGATTCTCCAGACAAGAATACTGAAATGTGTTGCCATGCCCTTTTTCAGGGAATCTTCCTGACCGAGGGTTAGAACCCACATCTCACGTCTCCTTCATTGGCAGGTGAGCTCTCTACCACTAGTGCCACCTAGGAAGGCTGTTGCTAGAGAGAGTGAAACATGTTAGTTGTGTCTGACTCTCTGTGACCCCATGGACTGTAGCCTGACAGACTCCTCTGTCCATAGAATTTCTCAGGCAAGAATACTGGAATGGGTTGCCATTTCCTTCTCTAGGGGATATTCCTGACCCAGGGATCAAACCCAGGTCTCCTGCATTGCAGATGGTTTCTTTATTATCTAAGCTGCCAGGAAAGCCTCTGCCATTGTTGATATTTATATCTAAGTGTTTTAAAACATACACAACATGAACAAAATACTGGACAAGTAAGTAAAAAAAAGTGAATGTAGCTAAACCCCTTAAATTTTGCTCAGCCTTATTACTACACAAGGAAATGAAAATAAATCCAATTGGATACCATTTTTCTCATCAATCTAAACAAATTTCAAAAGAGAATTTAAAACTTCTACTGTAGGCATGTATACACTTTGATAGTTTGCTGATGGGAGCAAGCACCTTAGAGAAAGGAAACTAGAAATAGCTGGCAATTTTAAAAATCCTTTCCAAAGGATGTGTGTATTTTTAAAATGCATTCATATTTTCTGACTTACTTGTTTATGTATTTTATTAATGTTGATACAGAGAGCTTCTTTTAAATATGTATAAAAATTAATGTTGATACAGAGAGCTTCTTTTAAATATGTATATATGGAAGGTATTTTCCATTTTACTTTTTTACTTGATGATAGTTTTCCATGTCTTTTNTAAAATGTGCAAGAGGATATTAGTCAACCACAAAAAATAATGAAATAATGCCATTTACAGTGACATGGATGGACCTAGAAATTACCATACTAAGTAAAGTAAGCCAGAGAGAGAAAGACAAATATCATATGGTATGGCTTAAATGTGGAATTAAAAGAGAGAGAGAGAGAGAAACAAATGAACTTATTTCCAAAACAGAAAGAGACTCACAGACATAGAAAACAAATGTATGGTTACCAAAGGGAAAGGTAGCGGAGGATATATTAAGAGATTAGAATTAACATATATATACTATGATATGTAAAATAAATAAATAAGATCTACAGTACACCATAGGAAACTATACTCAATATTTTGTAACAACCTATAAGGAAAAGAAATATAAAAAAGAATATATACATCTGTCTCTTATACACATCTAGATGTGTATAAGAGACAGATCTGGGTGTCTTGTCTTACTTAAGAAAATTTACTTGAGCCTTAATTAATTTTTTTTTAATTTGTACAATTTTCAATTTTTTCCTTCTATTAAATATTTCTATTCTGTCTGGATAAAAAATCATAGACACAAAATAGGGTTCTAAAATTGTTTTCTATCAGTGATAGCCAACCATATTTCCAGCAACCAATGTAACACCTTAAGTAAAAACTGACTTGAGATAGGCCACTTGGCTGTGACCTTTTACCATCCATTTAACTGGTCCAAGACTGTGTTTGTCACTTTAAAACTGGTATTATAATGACACTTACTTCTTAGGTGGTTACAATAAATAAATAAAATTATTATCCATAAATTATTTGCACATATAAATAAGTGTAATTATTATTTAAATACACCATACTTTTCACAGGTGGCACTTGTGGTAAAGAACCTCCCTGCTAATGCAGGAGGCATAAGAGACTTGGATTCAATCCCTGGGTTAGGAAGATTTCCCTGGAAGAGGGCATGACAACCCACTCCAGTATTCTTGCCTAGAGAATCCCATGGACAGGGGAGCTTGGCGGGCCACAGTCCATGGAGTTGCAAAGAGTTAGACACGACTGAAGTGACTTAGCATATTCATAGCACAGGCTCTGTACAAAGACACACTTGCTATATTTCAAGTTGTAATCTAAATTTATGTATTTTCTGAAGGCTTTTATTTCTGCTTAAAAATGTATCTTCTCCCATGTGAATGTCATTTCCTTTTGTTAACAGTACTTGTGTAATTCTGTTATCTAAATGTGTCCCTATGTAAACTTTTTTTTTTCAAAACTTTAATAGAAATTTTAATTTATTTATTTTTCAATAGAAACAGAAAAAAAAAAAACAAAAGCAGGTAAATAAAAAATCAATTTTAGGTCATACTTAATAAATATCCTACACTTTTCCACTTTAAAATAAATTAAAATATTTTCTTACTCTTTACAAACCTGCTCACATCTGTGGTGATTCTTCTTCTTTTGCAAGTTTCCATATTTTTTCTTACTGTTTAAAATTTGCGTAGGTTTCTGAATGTCTAT
>SJYT01035032.1:12581-23236 GCA_006410635.1 Cephalophus harveyi | reverse complement strand
TAAAGAATGTGTGCTGCAATATAGCTAATTTCATCATCAATTAAACTTTAGGTGAATATTCATATACACACATACATACACACATTTATACAAAATATTTTATGAATAAAGGATAAAATATATAATTTGTTTACAAGATAAATAACTTTACATTGATCATAATATAGTTTTCAATTTTAGATATTTGAAAGATTAAGATAAATATGAAAACTATCCTGCTACAAACATCTAGAACTAGATAAACTAGAAAAAATATAACAATCATTTAAATATGATACTGAGCTTGTATATGCATGATTGCATCCTTAGTCACACAGTCCTGTCCAACCCTTTGTGACCCCATGGACTGCAACCCACAAGGCTCCTCTGTCCTTGGGGATTCTCCAGGCAAGAATACTGGAGTGGATTGCCATGCCCTCCTCCAGGGAAATCTTCCCAACCCAGGGAAAACACAGGTCTTCCACATTGCGGGTGGATTCTTTACCATCTGAGCCCACAGGGAAGCCCATGAATACTGGAGTGAACACCCTATTTTTTCTCCAGGGCAATTAAACCGGGGCCTCCTGCATTCCTGGTGGATTCTTTACCAACTGAGCTACTGGGAAAACCCAAGCGTGCACATAAGAAATTCTTCTTGTAGCTTAGTAGTATACTTTGAACTCAGTGAGCCTAATCCTTCCAGCTTTGTTTTTCTTTCTCAAGATTACATTGGCTATCCAGATACTTTTTTTGCTTCTGCACGTGCCATGTGTGTCAAGTCACTTCAGGCACGTCCAGCTCTTTTCAATCCCATGGACTGTAGCCCACCAGGCTCCTCTGCCCATGGAATTCTCCAGGCAACAATACTGGAGTGAGTTGCCATGCCCTCCTCCAGGGGATCTTTCTGACCCAGCAACTGAACCTGTATCTCTTGTGGCTCCTGCATTGCAAGTGGATTCTTTACCACTGAGCCACCAGAGAAGCCCTTTTTGCTTACATACAAATTTTCAACATTTTCATTCTATTTCTGTGAAAAATGCCATTGGTAATTTAACAGGGTTGCATTGAATCTGTGGAGTGTCTTGGGTAGTATAGTCATTTTAACAATATTGATTCTTTCAATCCTAGAACACAGTACAGTTTTCCATCTATTTGTGCCATCTTCATTTCTTTCATCAATGTGATAGTTTTTGGAGTACAGGTGTTTTGACTCCTTCAGTTCAGTTCAGTTCAGTCGCTCAGCCGTGCCCGACTCTTTGCAACCCCATGAATCGCAGCACACTAGGCCTACCTGTCCATCACCAACTCCCGGAGTTCACTCAGACTCCCGTCCATCGAGTTAATGATGCCATCCAGCCATCTCATCCTCTGTCGTCCCCTTCTCCTCCTGCCCTCAATCCCTGCCCCCAATCTCTCCCAGCATCAAAGTCTTTTCCAATGAGTCAACTCTTCGCATGAGGTGGCCAAAGTACTGGAGTTCCAGCTTTAGCATCATTCCTTCCAAAGAAATCCCAGGGTTGATCTCTTTCAGAATGGACTGGTTGGATCTCCCTGAAGTCCAAGGGACTCTCAAGAGTCTTGTCCAACACCACAGTTCAAAAGCATCAATTCTGTGGTGCTCAGTCTTCTTCACAGTCCAACTCTCACATCCATACATGACCACTGGAAAAACCATAGCCTTGACTAGACGGACCTTAGTCGGCAAAGTAATGTCTCTGCTTTTGAAAATACTATCTAGGTTGGTCATAACTTTTCTTCCAAGGAGTAAGCGTCTTGTAATTTCATGGCTGCAATCACCATCTGCAGTGATTTTGGAGCCCAAAAAAATAAAGTCTGACACTGTTTCCACTGTTTCCCCATCTATTTCCCATGAAGTGGTGGGACCAGATGCCATGATCTTCGTTTTCTGAATGTTGAGCTTTAAGCCAACTTTTTCACTCTCCTCTTTCACTTTCATCAAGAGGCTTTTTAGCTCCTCTTCACTTTCTGCCATAAGTGTGGTGTCATCTTCATATCTGAGGTTATTGATATTTCTCCCAGCAATCTATATTCCAGCTTGTGTTTCTTCCAGCCCAGCGTTTCTCATAATCTACTCAGCATAGAAGTTAAATAAGCAGGGTGACAATATACAGCCTTGACGTACTCCTTTTCCTATTTGGAACCAGTCTGTTGTTCCATGTCCAGTTCTAACTGTTGCTTCCTGGCCTGCATACAGATTTCTCTAGAGGCAGGTCAAGTGGTCTGGGATTCCCATCTCTTTCAGAATTTTTCACAGTTTATTGTGATTCACACAGTCAAAGGCTTTGGCATAGTCAATAAAGCTAGATAGGTTTATATCTAGGTATTTTATTCCTTTTGATGTGATGGTAAATGTGATTATTTCCTTAATTTCTCTTTCTGATTTTTCATTGATAGTGTATGGAAGTGCAACAGATATCTGTGCATTAATTTTGTGTCCTGAAACTTTACTGAATTCATTAATAAGCTCTAGTAGCTTTCTGGTAGCATCTTCAGGATTTTCTATGTATAGTATCGTGTCATTTGCAGACAGTGACAGTTTTACTTCTTTTTTCCCAATATGGATTCCTTTTATTTTTTTCTCTTTTCTGATGGCTGTGGCTAGGAATTCCAAAACTATGTTGAGTAGAAGTGGCAAGAGTGACCATTTTTGTCTTGTTCCTGATCTTAGAGGAAATGCTCTCAGCTTTTCACCATTGAGTATAATGTTAGCTGTGGGTTTGTCATACATGACATTTATTATATTGAAGCATGTTCCCTCTATGCCCACTTTCTGAAGAATTTTACCACGAAGCAGAATACTTTTTGACATATATTGCAGCAATATCTTTCTGGATTCATTTCATAGAGTAATGAAAATAAAAGCAGAAATAAATGACATCTAATTAAACTTAGAAGCTTTTGCACAGTAAAGGAAACCATAAGCAAAATGAAAAAAAAAAAAAAAAAAAACAACCTAGAGAATGGGAGAAGCTATTTGCAAATGATCCAACTGCAAAGGAGTTAATTTCCAAATTATAGGAACAGCTCATACAGCTCAATATAAAAAAATTAAATTAAAAAATGGGCTGAAAATCTAAATAAACAAGAAGACATACAGATGGCTAACAGGCACATAACAAAATGTTCAGCATCACTAATTACTAATATTAGAGAAATGCAAATCAAAACCCTGATAAGGTATCATCTCATATAGATCAGAATGGGATTATCAAAAAGTCTGTAAATAATAAATGGTGGAGAGGATATGTGAAGAAAAAGGACCCCTCCCCCCTTATACTGTTGGTGGGAATGTAGATCGGTACAGCCACTATGAAAAACAATTTACCTAAAAATGTAATTACCACATGATCTAGCAATCTCACCTCTGGGCACATAAAGGAAAAAATAAAGAGTATAATTCAAAAAGATACATGCCCCCCAGTGTTCAGAGTGACACTATTTACATATAGTAGCCAAGGTATGGAAGCAACCTAAATGTCCATTGACAGATGAATGGATAAAATGTGCAAGAGGATATTAGTCAACCACAAAAAATAATGAAATAATGCCATTTACAGTGACATGGATGGACCTAGAAATTACCATACTAAGTAAAGTAAGCCAGAGAGAGAAAGACAAATATCATATGGTATGGCTTAAATGTGGAATTAAAAGAGAGAGAGAGAGAGAAACAAATGAACTTATTTCCAAAACAGAAAGAGACTCACAGACATAGAAAACAAATGTATGGTTACCAAAGGGAAAGGTAGCGGAGGATATATTAAGAGATTAGAATTAACATATATATACTATGATATGTAAAATAAATAAATAAGATCTACAGTACACCATAGGAAACTATACTCAATATTTTGTAACAACCTATAAGGAAAAGAAATATAAAAAAGAATATATACATTGTACAGCTGAAACTAACACAACATTGTAAATCACTGTAGTTCAATTTTTTAAAATGTAGCTATGAGTTTTATCTTTAGCATGACTGTATTCTTTAGATTGAGTCCTTGTAATAACTTTAATAGTAGAAAACTTGAGATGTGTATAAGAGACAGGCTTTTTCCTTCCCATGGGGGGAAAATTCGGCTCTTCTTACATGTCTTTCTTTCCCGTGAGGCTCTTTTATTCTTCACACAAAACACTCACAACACTTCACTTCTGATGTTTCTGGTCATCAAGGGTGTGTGTGAAGGCTTCCCTCCACAACAGCTGGGCATCCCACAACCTACTAGTGGCTCAGACGGTAAAGTGTCTGCCTGCAATGTGGGAGACCTGGGTTCGACCCCCTGGTCGGGAAGATCCCCTGGAGAAGGAAATGGCAACCCACTCCAATACTCTTGCCTAGAAAATTCCATGGATGGAGGAGCCTGGTGGGCTACAGTCGATGGGGTTGCAAAGAGTTGGACACGATTGAGCGACTTCACTCACTCACCCAGTCCGATACTGTTGATCTGGAGATAGTGTCAGGTCTCCAGGGTAGGCTCAGCCCCACAGGAAACCCATCCTCACTGCGCGCGCGTGCACACACACACACACACACACACTCTTCAGATGTTAGTTGCAAGGCCAAGTTGTCCTTCTGACCAAATGGCTATAGATCAGAGGTGCCGACGACAGCCTCCCCAGATATGATTAATCTTCAAGAGTGGCTTAGGGGACTCAGGGAAATACCCATGTTCACTAGTTCATGAAAGAACATGGACGAAGATTCAGATGAACACCCAGATGGGAGAGGTGCACGGGGAGAGTACAGGATAGGGCCGAGCTCTCATGCTCTTGGGGGCGCCACCCTCTCAGCACTACCACTTGCCCACCCACCCCAGACACTCTTGAAACCTGTACTTACGGGGTCTTATGGAGGATTCATCATGTAGGCATCTTCTACCTTTAACTCCATTTTTTAACCCTTGTCCTTTCTCGAGAGAATGGAGGTCAATCAATTGTATTATATCATGAGGACTATAAAAGTATGTGTTCTTGAAAGATATTTGTAAAATTTTCCTACTCTTATGTTCATAACTGAACTTCTATATCAAGTATAACTTCTGTATATGAAAAATCCCAATTAAGTCTAAGCTCTTCAAATCTAAATGAATTTCTGCATTTATTTCTATACTTATATTGCTACAGGGTAGAAAATTCATTTCCTATATTTTGGGGGTTTTCTCACAATGTGAATCCATCATAGTCTTAGTAATCAATAAATCCAAATGAAAATTAAGAAAAAAAATTCTTAAATGCTCTAATTAGAAACAAAGAATGGACAGCACTCTGGATTATTTGATACTTTACTTCACCCTTGAGCAGCTCTGGGTGGTGGGGGTCATCAGTTCTGGTAAGTGGAAATTGAGACAGGATCATTGGTTGCAGGACTCTATAAGGGCTTAACACAGTAAAGGGGTAGACTAAAAAAAAATCTGTCCTGCTGAAAAAAATGTCAGGGACCACTTCATTTTTTACAGATTTCAAAGTATAAGAATGAAAGTCTTCCATGACAATTAGAAATTCAGGGTCTGACTTCTGCATGGATATAGAGATTGAATTATACTGGCCAAACAGTAAAATTCTTCCCTCTCTGAGATTATATAACTTTTAAAATGGCTTTTGGAATGGTAAAATTCCAAAGACTCTGATAAAAGTCATGCTATTGTGGTTGATCACATCTCTCACTCAAATCACAAAGAATTTGATTAAAATAAGAAGCCCCTCAAAAGTTGTGATAGTAATTTTATATTTCAAACCCCTTATCCAAGAAGCAATTCATCTGGTTAATGAAAAACAAACACAATTAGGGTTAGAACCTTCCAAACTTGAAGTGATCCTTAAATAAAAAGGAATATGAAATGAATGTTCTCTAAGTTATTTAAATTCATTAAACAAAAAAATCTAAACTACAAAGTGAGACCCAAGTGCTCTAAACCTTGTGAAATACTAATAAGCTTTTCTGAATAGTAACTACATGAAGTTCCCATAAGCAACTAAAGCAACACGCTCTCAGTAGAAACAGTAGTTCATATTTTAAACTTTGATCTTTTCCTGGATAAATGTTATACGATAGATGATGTTGGGCTGTGTCACAGTCACAGCACCTCAAAGAATACACTTACAACCATTCTGTACTCATACAATTATCTTGTTTTTCACTTTCAATATTCAATGAATTCTGAGATATTCAATGCTTTATTTGAAAAAATGGGCTTTGTGTCAGATGCTATTACCCAACTGTAGGCTAATTTATGTGTTCTGAGCAAATTTAAGGTAGGCTAGGCAATGGCACCCCACTCCAGTACTTTTGCCTGGAAAATCCCATGGGTGCAGGAGCCTGGTAGGCTGCAGTCCATGGGGTCACTAAGAGTCAGACACGACTGAGCGACTTCACTTTCACTTTTCACTTTCATGCCTTGGAGAAGGAAATGGCAACCCACTCCAGCATTCTTGCCTGGAGAATCCCAGGGCCAGGGGAGCCTGGTGGGCTGCCGTCGATGGGGTCGCACAGGGTCGGACACGACTGAAGCGACTTAGCAGCAGCAGCAGCAGGCTAAACTACGGAGAAGGCAATGGCAATCCACTCCAGTACTCTTGCCTGGAAAATCCCACCGATGGAGGAGCCTGGTAAGCTGCAGTTCATAGGGTCAATACGAGTTGGACACGACTGAGCAACTTCACTTTTCACTTTTATGCATTGGAGAAGGAAATGGCAGCTCACTCCAGTGTTCTTCCCTGGAGAATCCCAGGGATGGAGGAGCCTGGTAGTCTGTCGGCTATGGGGTCGCACGGAGTCGGACACAACTGAAGCGAATTAGCAGCAGCAGCAGCAGCAGTCTAAGGTAGTAGGTTCAGTAGATTCAGTAGTTTAAGTATAACAACTGCATTTTTGAATTATGACATTTTCAACTTTTGATGGGTTTATTGGGAAAAAATACATATATGTATATATTTATGTATATTGATAATGTGCACATTGATATGAATCTTTATGTATATATGCATAATAAATGAATTGATAAATCACAAAGAAAATACAGGATTGTGAACAGATGGTGAATCTGAAATGATTACAGAAATGTTAATGTAGATGCTAGATAAAATAAAACGTTCTGGAAATTTAATTAAAAGAGTTTCATTGTTCAGTTGCTTTGTCGTGTCCTACTCTTTTGTGGTCCCATGAACTGTAGCTAGCCAGGGTCCTCTGTCCTTGAGATTTCCCAGGAAGAATACTGGAGTGGGTTGCCGTTCCCTTCTCTAGCTGATCTTACTAACTCAGGGATGGAACCTGAATCTCCTGAATAGGCAGGCAAATTCTTCACCATTGCACCACCAAGAAAGTGTTTCTGGTGGTTATAACAGGTGAGGTGAGGTGAAGTCGCTCAGTCGTGTCCGACTCTTTGCGACCCCGTGGACTGTAACCTACTAGGCTTCTCCGCCCACGGGATTCTCCAGGCGAGAATACTGGAGTGGGTTATAACAGAGGAAACCAAAAATGAAAAAGGCAATATCTGAAATAAAATAGCTTTGATCTTTTTTAAGAGTTGATAAAATATACCAATTTTTAAAATTATAAAATACAGTGAGGGACTTACCTGGTGGTCCAGTGGTCAGGACTCTTTCCAGTGAAGAGGGTGCACATTTGATCCCTGGTCACGGAACTAAGATCCCACATGCCCCATGGCCAAAAAATCCAAACCATAAAACAATATTATAACAAATTCATTAAAGACTTTAAAAATTGTTCACATAGAAAAAAAAATCTTAAACACACACACACAAAATGAGAATCAAGGAAGATAAATTCAAAGCAAATCCACACTTAGACACATTGTGGTGAAATTGCACAAAATTTAAAAATTTGAACATATGCACATACAAAGGTATATAGCAATTAAAGAAAAGGAATATTTACCTTAAAAATAATGAATAGAAATGCAATTGATATCTCAAAAAGAACAATAGAATCCTGAAGAAAAAGAGAGGAAGGGAGGGAGGGAAGGAAGAAGGGAGGGAGGAAGAAAGGAAGGAAAGAGAGAGAAAAAGAAAGCAAGAGAATAAAATAAAGATAATTCAGTAAATTTTCTGTTAACCTATAATTCTGTACCTATGAAATTTTGAGGACTCCAGGGATAAAGATTTAGACAGACAAATTGCCTGCTCTCAGAAATTTCCTATAATTTTGAATGCGTGTGGTTTATTTATTATTTCAAACTCTTCATCTCTCTCTGTTACAGAATTATATTGCAATTCCTTCCAGTATGAGTGATATATACTTCTCTACCCACAGGTTTCAGGCTTAGCCATGTGACTTGCTTTGGCCACTTATGTGACATAATTCAAGTAGAGACTTAAAATGTTCTTGTGTGGTCTAGCTTGCTTTTTGTGGTCCTGTGATCACCATGAGGAAAATAACCTCCAAATATATGCTGCCCCTTTAACCCGGGCCCAGTAATGATATTCACGAACAGACGTGAACCTAACCAGAAACATAGAGCTAAACCCATCCCACTTCACATTCTGTGATGATTTGATTGCCTCATAAATTCGTATGGAAAATAAATATGCATTACTATAAGCCATTGAAGATTTTTATTATACAATATAATTGTAGTAATTGCTTCCAAAAACAGTGTGTTTCAAGAAGATGGGAAGGGAAAATGAACATAAAAAAAGGAGTAGGATAAAGGAATGATGATGATCAAATGTATGCTAAATATTTGAGTAAATTCAAGCAAGCCCAAACTTTATAAGACAACCATGACAATGACTAATTTATGTCATATGGGAAAGGGGTACAACTGAAATTCAGTTTAGCCAGAAGCACAGAGGCTGGTTTGAAAATTAATAGAAATAATGTCTTGGATATTACCAAGTTTTTCAAATTGGTTTACTCCCAGCTGGTCAGTCAATAACATAATGACACACAGAAGAAAGAACTTGAATAGAAGTATATATGCATGGGCTCATCTTCATAATGCATCCTTTATTGCCCTAAAAGCAATAGGCAAAGCTTTGTTATTTATGCTGCCTGTGGGCTGCAGGAAGCACAAGCTGGAATCAGGATTGCTGGGAGAAATATCAATAACCTCAGATATGCAGATGACACCACCCTTATGGCAGAAAGTGAAGAAGAACTAAAGAGCCTCTTGATGAAAGTGAAAGAGGAGAGTGAAAAAGTTGCTTTAAGGTTCAATATTCAGAAAACTAAGATCATGGCATCTGGTCGCATCACTTCATGGCAAATAGATGGGGAAACAGTAGAAACAATGGCTGACTTTATTTTTCTGGGCTTCAAAATCACTGCAGATGGTGATTGCAGCCATGAAATTAAAAGACGCTTACTCCTTGGAAGGAAAGTTATGACCAACCTAAACAGCATATTAAAAAGCAGAGACATTACTTTGTCAACAAAGGTCCATCTAGTCAAGGCTATGGTTTTTTCCAGTGGTCATGTATGGATGTGAGAGTTGGACTCTAAAGAAAGCTGAGCACCAAAGAATTGATGCTTTTGAACTGTGGTTTTGGAGAAGACTCTTGAGAGTCCCTTGGACTGCAAGGAAATTCAACCAGTCCATCCTAAAGGACATAAGTCCTCAGTGTCCATTGGAGGGACTGATGTTGAAGCTGAAACTCCAATACTTTGGCCACCTGATGTGAAGAACTGACTCATTTGAAAAGACCCTGATGCTAGGAAAGATTGAGGGCAGGTGGAGATGGGGACGACAGAGGATGAGATGGTTTGATGGCATCACCGACTCAGTGTACATGGGTTTCAGTAGACTCCAGGAGTTTGTGATGGACAGGGAGGCCTGGCGTGCTGCGGTTCATGGGGTTGCAAAGAGTCGGACACGACTGAGAGACTGAACTGAACTGAACTGAACTGAACTGCACTGCACTGACCTAGGATTTACCAAATCAGAAACACCTGGAATCACGTCCTCGCAGCCTTTTATTTGAAGTAATGGAATGGGCACTTCTGACCTCAAGAATGTATATAATTAGAAGACATTTGTGTCTTTTTTTTTTTTTTACTGTGCCACAGTACACCATACTTTTTTGCATTTTATTTTCTACTGAATCATCTGGCTTAGACAAGGTTTGATTAGGGCAGATCTAATCAGAGACTACTTCTAAATCAATCTGGACATTCCTGTGATATGAGAATTTAAACAATGGATAATTTGTAAACAGTATATATACTTGGATTTGTTCCTCTAATTTATGGCTAAAATCAGTTATATTTATTGCTTATCATCAATTTTATCCTTTTTCTAGTTTTATCCTGACAAGATCTTTTAGAACTAACACCCAAAAAAGATGTCCTTTTAATTATAGGGGACTGGAATGCTAAAGTAGGAAGTCAAGAAACACCTGGAGTCACAGGCAAATTTGGCCTTGGAATGCAGAATGAAGCAGGGCAAAGACTAATAGAATTTTGCCAAGAAAATGCACTGGTCATAGCAAACACCCTCTTCCAACAACACAAGAGAAGACTCTACACGTGGACATCACCAGATGGTCAACACCGAAATCAGATTGATTATATTCTATGCAGCCAAAGATGGAGAAGCTCTATACAGTCAACAAAAACAAGGCCGGGAGCTGACTGTGGCTCAGATCATGAACTCCTTATTGCCAAATTCAGACTCAAATTGAAGAAAGTAGGGAAA
>SJYT01035029.1:0-42835 GCA_006410635.1 Cephalophus harveyi | reverse complement strand
AAATAGAACTGCCTTATGACCCAGCAATCCCACTGCTGGGCATACACACCGAGGAAACCAGAATTGAAAGAGACACATGGACCCTGATGTTCATCGTAGCACTGTTTATAATAGCCAGGACATGGAAGCAACCTAGATGTCCATCAGCAGCTGAATGGATAAGAAAGCAGTGGTACATATACACAATGGAGTATTACTCAGCCATTAAAAAGAATACATTTGAATCATTTCTAATGAGATGGATGAAACTGGAGCCGATTATATAGAGTGAAGTAAGCCAGAAAGGAAAACACCAATACAGTATACTAATGCATATATATGGAATTTAGAAAGATGGTAATGATAATACTGTATGTGAGACAGCAAAAGAGACACAGATTTTTGGATTCTATGGGAGAGGGAGAGGATGGGATGATTTGGGAGAATGGCATTGAAACATGTATAATATCATATAAGAAACCAATCGCCAGTCTAGGTTTGATACAGGATACAGGATACTTGGGGCCGGTGCACTGGGATGACCCAGAGGGATGAAATGGGGAGGGTGGTGGGAGGGGCGTTCAGGATTGGGAACTCATGTACACCTGTGGAGGACTCATGTCAATGTATGGCAAAACCAATACAGTATTGTAAAGTAATTTAAAGAAAAAAAAAGAGGCTTTTTAGTTCATCTTCACTTATAAGGGTGGTGTCATCTGCATATCTGAGGTTATTGATATTTCTCCATGTTTCTGCATATTTCTGCATATCTGAGGTTATTGATATCTGAGGTTATTGATATTGGCAGTCTTAAATCCAGCTTATGCTTCATCCAGCCTGGCATTTCACATGATGTGCTCTGCATATAAGTTAAAGAAGCAGGGTGGCAATACGCAACAGTTGCTGGGTGAATGCCTTTTCCTTCTTTATACCTAAATTATTTATGTAGTAATTTTCTTTGAGTCTGATAGGGAAAACATGATTCTGTCTCTTCTGTCTCAGGATCTCATAACGTATGACAAAGAACACAGTTTTGGTATCAGCTAACCTTGGGTACATATTCTGGTGCCATTGGTTTTCCAACTGTGTGACCACAACTTATGCTTTCTCTTAGATTCTCATTTAACTCATATTCTCATGGAAATAGTAACATCTGAATGTTAAAAAAGTTTGAGATGACTTTTGTAAGGTTCCTACAAATGTATGCCAGATAAATGGTAATTTTTATTATTTTTTGTTTGTTGAAAAGATTTTTATGATGAAATTTTTACCGTTAAGAGATTTGAATTTTGAAGTATAATGATTATTTGACCTCTAAAATTGTATATTTGTGCTCTTCCTACATTTTTTCTCTTTTGACAATAGCTTTATTGAGATATAACTCACATTTCATACAGTTCACCCATTTTAATTGTACAATTTAAACCAGGCTGGATGAAGCACAAGCTGGATTCAGTTGTACAATTTAAGTGTTTTTACATTTATATTTTAACAATTAAAAGTTGTATTGGGGTATAATTGACAGTGTTGTGTTAGTTTCAGGTGTACAGCAAAGCGAATCTGTTATACACATACCTATATCTGCTCTTTGATAGATTCTTTTCCCGGATAGGCCATTATAGGGTATTGAGTAGAGTTCCCTGTGCTCTAGAGAAGTCTCCATTTATATATTTTTAGTAAAAATTGTGTATATTTTAGATGTATAATGTGACTAGGTATACATATACCTAGTGAAATGATTGCTGTTGTCAAGCCCACTAACATATCTCCTCTAGTTACCAATGTTATGTGTGATGCGGGCACTTGAAATCCACTCTCAGCATGCTTCCAGTGTTCAGTACAGTATTAAGTACAGTTGTCATGCCTGTGCATTTGTTATCCGCACTTATTTGTCCTACATAACTGCAGCTTTGTACCGTTTACCCAGTATCTCCCCACTTTCCCCACTATCATGGCCCCTGGTAACCACTATTCTACTTCCTGTTTTGGTGGTTTGATTTTTCCCCTTATTTTTAGATTCCAATAAAAGCAAGATCATATAGTATTTGTTTTCTCAATCTGGTTTATTTGATTAGCATAATATTCTCAAGGTCTATCCATGCCACCACGAAAAACAGGGTCTCTTCCTTTCTCATGGCTGAACAATGTTTCATTTTATATAGGCATATATATTTTCCTTTACACATTCATCTGTTGCAAATTTGATTTGTTTCCATATTCTGGCTAGTGTGACTAATGCTGCAATGAACGTGGGAATACAGATATCTCTTTGAGACCCTGAGTTCATTTTCTTGGGTATATACCCAGGGTTTTTAATACATTCACAGGTCGTGCAACATTTACCACAGTGGTTAAAATGCTTTAATCCCTTCAAAAAGAAATTTCTGTTACCTCTATGCCTTCATCCTTCTTTGTCCTGCTGCTGCTGCTAAGTCGCTTCAGTTGTGTCCGACTCTGTGCGACCCCATAGATGGCAGCCCACCAGGCTCCCCCGTCCCTGGGATTCTCCAGGCAAGAACACTGGAGTGGGTTGCCATTTCCTTCTCCAATGCAGGAAAGTGAAAAGTGAAAGTGAAGTCACTCAGTCGTGTCCGACCCTCAGCAACCCCATGGACTGCAGCCTTCCAGGCTCCTCCGTCCTTGTCCTATGCAACAATTAATCTTTGTTATATAGATTTGCCAGTTCTGGATTAGTTATATAAATGGAATCACATAATATGTAAGCTTCTGTGGCTGACCTCTTAGGGAAATATTTTCAGGGTTTTAACATGTTGCATGCACCAGTACTTGGTTCCTCTTTTACGGCCACCTGTAGTTCACTGTGGATTCCATCGTGTGGATGCACCTAATGTGTGTAGCAGCACATCAGTTGGTGTACTTTTGGATTGTTTCTGCCTTTCGGTTATCACGAGTAGTGCTTCTGTGAACTTTCCTTTAACAGCTTCTGTTTGAAAACCGATTTTCAGTTGTTTTGGACATTTTCCTAGGAGTAGAGCTGCTGGTAATGTGATAACTCTATGTTTAACCAGTTGAGGAACTGCTAGACTGTTTTCCCAAGTGGTCTCATTACTTTACCCTCCCACTAGTAGTCCATGAGTGTTGCATTTTCTCCACATCCTCATCAGCACCTGTTACCGTCTTTTTCATTCTTGTCATTGTAGAGGGTATGTAATGGTTATCTTATTGTGGGTTTGACTTATCTTTTCTTGATGACTAGTGCTGCTGAGCATGTTTTTATGTTTCCTTTTCATTTAATTAGAGCAAAAATCCAATTTTTGTATTACTTATCTTGTCCAGTTCCTAATGGCTGAAGTGAGGGTTGGATGGGGAGAAAGATTTATTTGGATCCAGGAAACTCAGCAAAAGATGATTTAATAAAAGTTTCTCACCTCTGCTGTTTTTTAGCTGTAAGTAGATGAGGAAAGGAAAGCAAGAATAGAACTAATTGCTCATCAAGAGAGAGTTACAAATATAAGTGGTTCCGATACACATTTAAATTAGATTACATTTAATGAGAGGTTTTCTAAATGGAAGTAATTTGAAAGGACACACAAGTCATTGAGTTTAATCTGTGTACCTTCCAGTAAATAGCTAAAAATCCCTCCTCCTCCACTCCAGTTTCTGGTAAATAAAAGTTACTGTTCAGAAGAGCCTTTTTCTTCCTGTTTCCCGTGCTTTCTGTAAATGGCAGCTGCTGGGGGGCTTCAGCAGTGGATGCCACCCAGTAAGACATGAAACTCAGGCTTGTTCAGTTTTCATCTGGACCAGAAAACATCAGCGTTTAAACCAAGGAGTTTTGAAAGTAAAAAAAAGATTTCTGTTTGCTTTTGTCCTCATAATAGCTTGAATTGTGTTTTTTATTTTCTGTTTGTTTGTTTTTTTTTTCTGAATTCCACAAATTCTGTTTTGGTACTTTCACTGTTAACATTTAAAGAACTGAGAAATGACTTCTTTATTATAGTTTACTACTGAATAGGGACTATATCCACAATTATGTGATGAACCTATTGTCTAAAAATGACTCTTTGCATCCAACAGTTGACGATGAGGTAGTTTCTAAAAATAGTTAAGAGGACAACTGATTGATTTCAGCAAACTCCTTGAAAAAAAAATCCAAGTTAATTTTGGTGAGAGAAGACAGAAATAGAGATTAAAATATGCAAGCTATTTAAAGATTTATGGAAAAGTCAGTGCCTTGCTCTGACTACATTTCTGAGATTTCTGTGATGATATGTGTGACCATTTATGTAGGAGGTAATTTTTTTTCAAAGTGCTTTCCCATCCACTATTGTGTTTGACTGCTCATGAGAACTATGTGGTGTAAATAGGCCAAGAAGTTTTAGTCTCACTTTGTAGAAGAAATTGAGGTCTCAAGATGGTAATGACCTACCCAGATCTGTCTGGTTATCCACAGATTAAAGTTTAGAAACTGGGTTCTCTGACATCATTACTGCTTTTTCTGACACATTCTGTGGCAGTTTTCATTTTTGCTGGATTGCTGCTGGAAGAAATATAAGGTTTTTTTTCCTTTGTGTATTTTGTAAATTGTTCACCAGCTCTCCCATTTCTGCCATTATAAAGACTTTCCTAATGAATTATGCATCAGCATTTGATTTAAAAAAGAAAAATCAAAGGACTTGGGTTTAAGTAGTATTCTCACTACTTCTTACATGCTTTTCTATTCCTCAAAAATGGTTTGTGAAAGAATGATTTAAATATTAATATGAAGCTTTCTGTAATGTTGCCACCTGAAAAAGATGTGATTTGCTAAGCTGTGGAATGGAGGTAGTTTCAAGAGAAATTAACTTCAGTGGCATTAAAAATTTCTATTCTAGTTCTTTCCCCAGATTTCATGGAGTGTCAATAAAATCTATCCTAAGAAACAAAGCAAGGTTTGACAAACAACCCTCATTTTCTGCCTCTCGTTATAATTATTTGACTGAAGTGTGCTCCGTCTGTAAGACTGCAGGCTTTCATGACAAGTGCTAACTCATTGAATCTTCATGGTACCTATCGCAGAGCCTGACATGTTGTAGGCACTCATTAAATACAGACTGGATGAATTAGGATTCAGTCGTTCATCATCTGATGTGAAGGAGGATGATAGCCATAGAATTGAAGAGAAAATTTATGACTATAGTAATTATGAGACATCAAGTCTTGTAATTTGGTATAAGAAGGGGTTTTTGAAGCTGAGAGTAACTGGTCCACTTAACCCACTCACAAGTGGGATGCTGCTTGTGAGGGGAAAGCTTGTGGTGTGGAGGTGTCCATTTGTTTCAGTTTAGGAACTCCCATTGCAGTTTTCTCCTCCCTAATAGCTGTGGTTGTGAAGGCCTTCTGGGAGATGGGACCCAATACAGCTTTTTGTACGTTACCAAACCAAGGGACGGTCTGGAGTACATTGCAGGGCATCCTAGGACTTCTGAAAACACATGTCACCTGCTCAGTGTACTGAAAGGTGGAGAATAGGCTTTCTTACCAAGTAACCATTTGAGTGCCAACCTTTGTCACTTATAGCCTGAGATATATCACTCAGTTTCTCTGAGGTTTGATTTCCTCATCAGTAAAAAGAGGATACAAAGAGCCTCTAAGTTTGTTATAAGAAACAATTGTTCATATAATTTGTTACAAGAGCTAGTGATAATAGAAGTTAATTACCCTGGGGAAGGAAAATCTTGCCGATTCCTTCTGATACAGCACAAGTTTGAGCATCGAGATGTGCAAGCGAGGCTGGAAATTCAGACGCAATCATTTATTAATTTTGGAGTCAAATGAAAGTGCCATCAGTTCACTTCAGTCGCTCAGTCATGTCCGACTCTTTGCGACCCCATGAGCCACAGCACGCCAGGCCTTCCTGTCCATCACCAACTCCCGGAGTTCACTCAAACTCACATCCATTGAGTCAGTGATGCCATCCAGCATCTCATCCTCTGTCGTCCCCTTCTCCTCCTGCCCCCAATCCCTCCCAGCATCAGGGTATTTTCCAATGAGTCAACTCTTCGCATGAGGTGGCCAAAGTATTGGAGTTTCAGCTTCAGCATCAGTCCTTCCAATGAACACCCAGGACTGATCTCCTTTAGGATGGACTGGTTGGATCTCCTTGCAGTCCAAGGGACTTTCAAGGGTCTTCTCCAACACCACAGTTCAAAAGCACCAATTCTTCGGTGTTCAGCTTTCTTCACAGACCAACTCTCACATCCTTACATGACCACTGGAAAAACGATAGCCTTGACTAGATGGACCTTTGTTGGAAAAGTAATATCTCTGCTTTTGAATATGCTATCTAGGTTGGTCATAACTTTCCTTCCAAGGAGTAAGCGATTTTTAATTTCATGGCTGCAGTCACCATCTGCAGTGATTAAATGTTCCCTTGGTATCTCTAATTTTCTTGAAGAGATCTCTAGTCTTTCCCATTCTGTTGCTTTCCTCTATTTCTTTGCATTGATCGCTGAGGAAGGCTTTCTTATCTCTCCTTGCTATTGTTTGGAACTCTGCATTCAGATGCTTATTTCTTTCCTTTTCTCCTTTGCTTTTCGCTTCTTTTCTTTTCACAGCTATTTGTAAGGCCTCCCCAGACAGCCATTTTGCTTTTTTGCATTTTTTTTCCACGGGGATGGTCTTGATCCCTGTCTCCTGTACAAAGTCACAAACCTCTGTCCATAGTTCATCAGGCACTCTGTCTATCAGATCTAGTCCCTTCAATCTAGTTCTCACTTCCACTGTATAATCATACGGGATTTGATTTAGATGCCATCAGTTCAGTTTAGTTCAGTCACTCAGTCGTGTCCGACTCTTTGCGACCCCATGAATTGCAGCACGCCAGGCCTCCCTGTCCATCACCAACTCCTGGAGTTCACTCAAACTCATATCCATCCAGTCAGCGATGCCATCCAGCCATCTCATCCTCTGTTGTCCCCTTCTCCTCCTGCCCCCAATCCCTCCCAGCATCAGAGTCTTTGCCAATGAGTCAACTCTTCACATGAGGTGGCCAAAATACTGGAGTTTCAGCTTTAGCATCATTCCTTCCAAAGAGATCCCAGGGCTGATCTCCTTCAGAATGGACTGGTTGGATCTCCTTGCAGTCCAAGGGACTCTCAAGGGTCTTCTCCAACACCACAGTTCACAAGCATCAATTTCTCAGTGCTCAGCCTTCTTCACAGTCCAACTCTCACATCCATACATGACCACTGGGAAAACCATAGCCTTGACTAGATGGACCTTAGACGCCATGGTGTGTAGTAAAAATCTATCATCACTGAGACGTCTCATTAATGAGACGTGAAGACTCGGCTATTGAGTCAGAGCCTCTCATCTGTCAGTCTTAAATAGGAGGGACATTACAATCATGCTACTTGTTAAACTTGAAGGAAATAAAACTGTCGGATGGAGACTTGGAAAAGAGACTGATAATCAATTGTCAGGTGTATATTCCATCATGAATCTTTTAGAGGTATAACTGGTATGACTCTCTGAGAACATGTGGCCATTATTGAGTGACATTATTGTCTCATATTTTGTTTCTTGTAGATAGCAGTATCCATTTATACTTTCCTAGGAAAAATTGAGTGGCTTCCTGACCTTTGACAGTATTCTTGTACATTAAACATCTCTCTGCTCCTGGTGATGAGGAGATGATACCTGCAGACCGTAGAGTGTCAGAAAGTGAAAATGAAACTCGTTCAGTTGTGTCCGACTCTTTGTGACCCCACAGACTATACAGTCCATGGAATCCTCCAGGTCAGAATACTGGAGTGGGTAGTCTTTCCCTTCTCCAGGGAATCTTCCCAACCCAGAAATCGAACCCACGTCTCCTGCACTGCAGATGGATTCTTCACCAGCTGAGCCACAAGGGAATTCCAAGAATACGGGAGTGGTTAGCTTATTTATCCCTTCTCAAGCAGATCTCTCTGACCCAGGAATCTAAGGAGGGTCTCCAGCATTGCAGGTGGATTCTTTACCAGCTGAGCCACAAGGGAATTCCAGGAATACTGGAGTGGTTAGCTTATTTATCCCTGCTCCATAGGATCTTCCTGACCCAGGAATCAAAGGAGGGTCTCCAGCATTGCAGGTGGATTCTTTACCAACTAAGCTATCAGGGAAGCCTTGAGTGTCAGAAAAGGCAAAGATAACAGCTTCAAATTTTTGAGACCTCTTCCTATTAATTGTCCAAAATTTCAGAATATTCTTTTCTAGAGGTAAGAGCAGGAAGGGAAATTACAAACTATATTTGGAGCAAGAGGCATTTTTCTTTTTTAAAGAAATGTTAATAAAATGTCTTTAAAAATCAGTAGAAAATACTTTTGGATGACATCCAGATTTAGAAATAGAGTTAAGGGGGATTATTTTTTCAAAAGAACTTGCTCTTCTGTATATTCAAAGTCAGTTTTCTTTTTACTAATCACTTTCCTAGACTTGCTCTTTTATTTTCTGTCAGCTTCATAATACCTGGAGGTGTTCCCATTAAGTGCGAATGTATTTGTTCTGAATATTAATTTTCTCTTGAACAGATTGTTTTAACAAACTGAAATTATGATTTATGGATTCCATTTTTGTGATGAGTCGTTAACAAGAGTGGTCAGCAAGCATAGTTTTGGATCTCTTTGCCCTTAACTGAAAGTGGTCCCCAGTTGTTAATTGTTAATACACAGATTGAGATTACAAAGACAGGGAAAACGTTAGATGATTGAATAGTATGTGTGACGCTGACCAATCAGATGCTGATAATGAGATGGTAATGACCCTGTAATTCTTTTTCCTAGTGAAAAAAATTGGTTTTTTCATATGTGCCAGGTATGGGTTTAGGCACTTTACGTAGATCTCCTAGTGACCCTGATAGGAAGCTGAGGCTCCTAGACATAATGTATTTTCCCCAAGATCACACAGCTAGAAAGTTGCAACAGCAGGGTTTGGGCTCAGATAGTATAGTTTTGGACTTCTCCTGTGGCCCAGATGGTAGAGAATCTGCCTGCAATGCAGGAGACCTGGGTTCAGTCCCTGGGTAGGGGAAGATCCCCTGGAGAAGGGTGTGGCAACCCTCTCCAGTATTTTTGCCTGGAGAGGAGCCTGGCAGGCTATAGTCCATGGGGTTGCAAAGAGTCGGACACGACTGAGCGACTAAGTGACTAAGCACAGCACAGTAGACTTTTAGCCAGTTATCCCACACCACCTTTGAATTGCTGTGCATTCCTAGAAATGTTCCTTTTCTTACCTAATACACATTTGAGTGACCTGGTTAAATAGGGAAGGGTTGATGTTTTCTTTGTTTGCCCTCTTACCCTGATCTTTTATGTTTGCTTTCTTAAAACAATTAAAAAAGAAAACACTTATAACATTTTTTCCCCAATCATAAATGCTCATTATGGAAAAAAAAAAGAGGAATTAAACTATATTTCTACCACCTCAACCCTATCATTATTCTTAACCCTTTGTTTTATTTTCTTCTAATCCTTTCTGTGTATATATTAATTTATTTCTTCTACTGAGATTAAATTACACTACTTATTCAGAGTCATTTGCATTCTGTTTGTTGGACCTTTGAATCTTCCAATTTGATTTTTTTTTAATGGGTGTGAATGAATTGTCTCCAGAGATGCCAGTCTCATTCTCAACATAGGGGATATACAACTTAAAAAAAAATCTAGTTTTAATTCAAGTCTTTACCCAGAAATCTGAGGGGTGGGGGTAGAGATCACTCCATAATGCAGCTCTGCTTGAAAGCACACCAGTGTCAGAGTATTCCAACAAGTCAAAAAGAAAGAAAAGAGAGAGGAACAGGGGGAAAAGAAAAGAGAGGGAGAAAAGGAGAGGAAAATCAAAGTGGCATAACAGAATATTATATTGCCATACAAGTTACAGCTGTTAAGCACTTTCATGATTGTTATTTTGCCATCTCCTTTTAACGAGGTTGAGTTTTGAGAGCCTAAAGCAGGAATGTAAAGTGCCTCACAAAATGGCAGAGCCACAACTAAGGATCTGGTCTTCATTTTCTTTTGACTCCTGGTAGTACCAGGAAGCCTCCAGCATTTGGAACACACGCATCAGAAGAGCTGGAAATACCAGGCCTCTTGTCCCTTCAAGGCCCCTGGTATCACTTACCTAACTGGAGTGCCTGCTCCTCTGCTGGCCCTCTGGTTGTGAGCAGTTTGCTAATAGGGATGAAGGTCCTATTTGATTTTTTATTTTGTGTATGCCTGGAGCCTGTTAAACAGTAGGAACATTATTACTTAAAACTTGTTTTGAGATTATTTAACTTTCTTAATTTTTATAAGAAGTTTGTTTTTATTGAAGTAATCCTTCTAATTTGAAAAGTCAAAGATACTGTAAGATGGTTAATGAAAACCAGAGCCAGCCTCATCCATTCCCTGTCTTAGAGTTGTGTTACCCTCAAGCAACCACTTTTATCTCTCTGAGCTTTTCTCCTGAATGAGTATCTGTGTTTCGGAAAAATAAGAGGGTGGCCCGGGGCCATTTATCAGTTATATGTCCTAGGAAAGAAACAATGCTGAGTACCCAGCCCACAACTCTGTCCATTTTAAAAAACATTGAGTTAGCAGCAACAGATTTTCCGGTTTCCAATAAATGCTCTTGACTATTGCCCATTCTCTTCATGTCCTCTACAGAGATTAACAGTCTTACCATATTTGTTTGTACAGTTTTATGTGTATTACATAAATATTCTTCAGTGAAGCCACTAGTTTAAGAGTGAGCTGGTTAAGAAATCTCAGAATCAGAGACAACGGGATGAGAAAAATGGAATGGGGCCATCCCGAAGAGGAAGCTGTGGCTATACCTCAGTGTCCTCTGTTATTATAGCTGCCTTCTTTAGAATTCTAATGAGCATACATGCAAAGTGAGATCTACTTAGAAACTGTGGGATAAAATATTTAGAGAGGGAAAACATGAAGAAGTATGGTATACAGATATTGATATTGCCTTTCCAAGTATCTAAGTTGTTCTGATTAATGTGTTTGGACATGGAAAGCTATTACATTCAGAGGAGCTCTGCAGCTATTTCTGGTAGCTTGTGGAGAAGCAGACATCTTCAATAAGGTAATTATTTTAAGTGCATCTGTAGCTATGTAATGTGCACATGTGTTTGTCATTACGGTTGGCAAATTTAGAATCAAGTGCCAGTGTTATCTGTGTTTATATATTCAACAAATGAAAAAAACCTATTGAATATTGGCTGCTACCTTTACAAATGTGCATTGTTTAAGAGTTTGCCAAGCACAGTACTTGATAGTTGTCACCACTTAAATTTGCTGTGTAATGTGTAGCACAGAAGATTGTACTGGGCAACCTAACAGGCTTATCGCCGAACTGAGCAAATGCGACTTTGTAGGTTGCCAGCATGGGGCTCCAGAGTGTCTGGCCCTGTGGTGGTAAGACTTGGCATGTAAGAGTTCAGGGTTTTTTCTCATCTTTTAAAGGAAGAAAATTATATGTTAGTGAGTACAGTAATATTTTCAGTAAGGAGAAATAACATGCTGTCAGGACATAATTTGTGAGAAGTATTTAGTAGGTCATATACAAATTTTAGAACAGTGGGGATTTGGGGCTAAAAATTTATAGTTGTGTGCTCTTAAAACTGTAGGCATCAGAAGCCTCTATTTAAATACTTGATATGTGTGTTAATTTGTTTACTTATCAATTTGTTGAAACTTTCAGACTTGAACTATAAATAATAGGCTTTATTTTTGGCCATGCCAAGGGAAAGAACAAATGTGGGATTTAGCAAAAGTAATATCTTAGCTATACAGATTAGTTATGTGTGTGTACTGCAATTAGACTGCTGTGTATTCAGGAACTAGTAAACCAAGTTAAGTGTTTAGCTGGCAAGGTTCTGTTTTATGAGGAATAGTGTGTGTAATAAATGACTAAATGGCTTGGCCTTAGTTCTTGGATCATGATAATATATGCAAAAACAACACAGAGCCAATTCCTGATTAACAGTAAGTTTACCTAATTTGTAAGTCATGAGAGCTTTCTCTTTTTACTCTTTGTTTATTGTTTCACCCCTTTCCCTTCTTGTTTTCCTGTCCACTAGGAGGTAATGCTTGGAAAAACTTGGAGTGAGAGAGCGGTTGGAAATTTGTTTGGGAGCAATTGTTGCTGGTGTTTTTGGGAGCTAAGATTTGTCAAAGTGTTTTGCTGATGTTAAATTTACCAAAGGCAATTTCAAGTTGATGCTGGCTGTGTAATACTAGTTCTGGAAGTTTAAAATTCTCTATCATGCTTTACTATCAATTTTTATACAGATTTTTATCAGAGTAAATGTCTCAATGGGCTTTTGAAAGCAGTTTTATTCTGGCTACTGTTTTATTGAGGACAGCTGTAACCTCTTTGCATTTTGGTTCTCTTAATCTTGAAGTCTCAATGAACAGTTGAATGTGATAGTTATTCACAAATAGATGAGGACTAATTTAAATTTCCAGCTGTATAGAAGCATGGCTTATCTGAATTTTTGTAGGTCACACAAGTAACTTTATAGTTCTCATTTGGAATATTTCAGCACCTACCTAAAACACTGCTAGGTGGAGCTTAGGATATGATAAAACTTAGGCTTCTCTTGGGTATCATCCAGATAAGGTTAATTGCCCTAAGAGGACCTTGTAAGGGAATTTCAACGCATGGATAATCAGCATCATGATAGTGGGCTGTATTTACATAATTACAGAAATTAAAGACTTTGACTAATATATTTAAAAAATCATAGAAATTATTTTTATTTTTCTAACCTCTTTTTATTTTCTTCATGATACTTTCCATTGGTGAAGGACTTTGCCTATTCATTAGTATGCTGCTAAGTTGCTTCAGTTGTGTCCTACTCTGTGTGACCCCATAGACGGCAACCCACCAGGCTCCCCCATCCCTCGGATTCTCCAGGCAAGAACACTGGAGTGGGTTGCCATTTCCTTCTCCAATGCATGAAAGTTAAAAGTGAAAGTGAAGTCACTCAGTCATGTCCGACTCTTAGTGACCCCATGGACTGCAGCCTACCAGGCTCCTCCGTCCATGGGATTTTCCAGGCAAGACTACTGGAATGGGGTGCCATTGCCTTCTCCAATTGATTAGTATAAAAAAGTGAAAACCTTAGTCACTCAGTTGTTCCTGACCCTTTGTGACTCTATGAACGGTAGCCCAGCAGGCTCCTCTGTCTATGGGGATTCTCCAGGCAAGAATACTGGAATGGGTTGCCATTCCTGTCTGCAGGGGATCTTCTTGACCCAGGGATCAAACCCAGGTCTCCTGCATTGCAGGCAGATTCTTTACTGTCTGAGCCACCAGGGAAGCCCATTTATTAGTGTATGTAAATACAAGTAAGAAAGCAAATTGAATAACAGAAATGCAGTTAGTAACCAGTGAATATTGGGAAATATAATTTATTTTAAGCATGCTGATTCATAGAGAATTCACTGCTGTAAGGTGAGGTAACATAGACATTTATGGATACCAAAAATCATCACAGATTTCAGTACAATAAATGTGTATTGACAGCAATTTCCACTCCTGGGTATATGTCTAAAAAATGCCCAAACACTCCACTAAATTCGAAAAGTTACATGTACCCCACTGTTCATAGCAGCATTATGTATAGTTACTAAAATTTGGAAGCAACCTGTGTCCATCAACAGATGAATGGATAAAGAATATGTGATGTGTATATACACATACATACATACATATAATGGAATACTTCTCAGCCATAAAAATGAATGAAATTTTGCAATTTTCAGCAATATTGATGGACTTTGAGGGCATTATGCTAAGTGAAATAAGTTAGAGAGATAAAAATACTTTATGATATCACTTGTTGTGGAATCTAAAAAATATAATAAAAAAGTAGACTCACAGATAGAACAAACTGGTGGTTATGAGGTTAGGCAGAAGGTTGCGAAGTGGGAGATATAAACTTTTGAATTTAAGGTGGGTTACAAAGATGTACAACACAAGGATTATACCCATTTTTAAAATAACTAAATAGAGTGTAACCTTTAAAAGTTGTAAAAAAGTAAATGATATTGCATACATTAAAAAAAGCATGCAGTGAGTACCTACTGTGTTACTAGGTATCATGATGAGTGTTAGTGATCAAAAGATGAATAAATACACAGTGTACATGCCAGCTCGCTCCTTTTGTGTAGAATTTAAGGTTATGGATGGCAGTCAACATTAAACAGCTAATTCAGTGTTTTGACTTTTTCTTTGTGTGTGTGTGGGTGTATCTTTCAAAGAACTGCTTATGGACAGTCAAAGTAACTAGTTTTACTTTTTTTTTTTCCTTGTAAATGACATGCCTTTGAATATACTACCCTTTTTACTTAATTGAAGTAAAGTTAATGTACAGTATTGTATTAATTTCAGTTGTACCACATAGTTATTCAACATTTAAATACAGTACAAGAAATGACCACCACAATAAGTCCAGTAACCTTCTGTCCCCGTACAAATTTTTCATAGTATTATTGACCATATTCCTTCTGTTGTATCTTACATCCACATGACTTACGTATTTTTTCACTAGATGTTTGTATCTCTTAATCACCTTCACTTATTTTGCCTCCCACGCTCTCCTCTCTGGCAGTCTCCAGTTTGCTCTCTGTATCTATGAATCCTTTTGTTTTTTTTTCTGTTTGATTTTTTAGATTTCACATATAAGTGAGATCATATGGTGTTTGTCTTTCTCTTCTAGCTTATTTTACTTAACATAATACCCTCTGGTTGACCCAGAGGGTATTATTATTTGACACCCATGTTGTCAAAAACGGCAAGATTTCATTCTTTTTAATGGCTGAGTAATATTCCATTGGGGGTGTGTGTGTGTGTACATGTATGTGTATATATAAATAACATCTTCTTTATTCATTCATCTATAGGTGGATGCTAAGGTTGTTTCCATATCTTGACTATTCTAAATATTGCCACAGTGAACATATTTATGCATAGGGTGCATAACTCTTTTTAAATTAGTGTTTTTGTATTTTTCAGATGAATTCCCCAAAATGAAGTTGCTGACTCATATGGTAATTCTGTTTTTATAGTAGCTGCACCAATTTTCACCCTTACCAACAGTGCACAAGGGGAAGTTAGAAGTAATTATGAGGGAAGTTTTTTCAGACATTGTAATTTTGGGTGTCACCCTAATGGCAGTGATGAAGCTGGAAGGCAGAGCAGGTGGAGTGAAGAGAAGTAAGGAATGTGGTGACATTAGGGATATTTTGTCTTGTCTTCTTTGCAGGGGACACAGTGCAAAAGCCATTCTATACCTAAACTTGTATAGTTTTTTTTAGATTATAAAATAAAGCTGAAGTTATACTAAGTAGATATCTGAAGTTTACATAGTTGTGGCACTGGTCTTTGAAATGTGTATTCTTTCAATTACATGACAAGGTATAGAATGACAAAGTTTAGCTCACAAATACTGATTGAGGGACCATTAAGTTAGATTTAAGTTGCTTCTGTTACATCATTACTGTCAACACCTTAAACCTTCATTAAAGAACTAATGCATGAATTCATTCATTTCTTCAACATCAGCTGTGTGACTCTCATGTATCTGGCCTTGGGCAAATCACACCAGGGTGTGTGAGTAAATCTCTAGGCCTTGGTAGTAAGGAGCTCAGGTGAACAGATACATAATTATCATACTTTGTAATATAAGAAAAAGTTATGCAGGGATATATTTTTCTCTTGCTGCATAAACAACTTTTGTAAGTTTAAGTAGGGCCGACTATTTTATCTTTTTAGGGTCTGACAAGATAAAGCATAGATATCAGCTGGGCTTTCATTTCGAGGCTCCGGGAAAGAGCTGCTTCTAAGCTCAATTCAGATTGTTGGCTGAATCCAGTTTCTTGTGTGTGTGGGTCTTTCATTTGGAGGCTCCGGGAAAGAGCTGCTTCTAAGCTCAATTCAGATTGTTGGCTGAATCCAGTTTCTTGTGTGTGTGGGTAAGGTTCCCATTACCTTGCTGACTGTCAGCTGGGGACAGTGTTCTTCAAAGCCAGCAGTGGTGTGTCAAGTCCTTGTATTCTGAATTTCTCTGACATCCCCTTCTTTCACCTGCCAGAGAGAAAACTCATTGCTTTTGAAGGAAGGGCTCATGTGATGGTCCCACTCATATGATCACCCTTTTGCCCCAGTCATAGCAGTGATACCAGGGGACAAAGATCATGAGGGTCCTCTTAATAGTCTGCCTACCACACTTGTTACTGAAAACAGAAGAGGAACTGCAAAATGCAATGAGAGAAGTTTAACAATGGCAGCATGGGGTTGACAATTGCTGAGCCAGAGGAACATGTGTCTGGCTTAAAGTCTAGTCTCTCTGTATTGGCTTTGTCATTATCCAACCAGTATTTACCGAGGGCATGTGTTAGGAGCAAGTCACTCTCAGAGACTCATTTTCCTTAGTCATAAAATCTGAAGAGTTATATTTACCTTGAAGGGTTCTTGTGAGAATTAGAAATAATATAAATAAAATACCTGACAAGAGGAGTGCTCATAAATGGAGCTATCAAGAGAATATATTGGAGTCTGAGATTTGTTGCAGGTGGCAAGGAGATATTGACATAAGTTAATTCACACATTCTGTCTTTCATTTAATAGGTATTTATTGAATAGTAAAGAGCAAGCTGAGACTAGGAGGAAGTGAGGGAGATACTTGCCTTGAGCATAAAATTTTAGGGAGAAAGTAGTGCTGAAAACTCAGTAATAAGATAAATTATATGCTAATGTAATATTTAAAAAAGCAAATTAAGGCCAAATCAAAATGATGAATCAAATATTCACATGAAGGCAGATGCAGTAACCACTTGTGCTGAGCCATGCACCACTTGTCTGAGGCAAAAGGAAAAGTTGGTAATACTGCTACTAAACCAAACTTAGGTCTACTCACTCACACATGTGCAGTAAAGCCAATCTAGTGACACCGGGTTGTGGTGAATGAAGGTGTGGCTTTCATTTTAAGGCACCAAATGAGGAGTCCGGGTAGCTGATGCTGGAAAGACTTGAACTCCCAGGTAAGTTTCAGGGAAGGATTTTTAAAGGCATGGTGGGGGAGGGGCATTGCAGAGTGTGTGATCAGCTTGTGCACAGTTCTCTGGCTGGCTGATGGTAGGGTAGCAGTGAGAGTCACAAGGGTAACATGATCAATTCTTAGGCTCCAGCTGGGCTGGGCGTTACATGCTCACTGTTACCATGTAGTTAACTTGCTCCATTTGGTAGAGGTTTCAATATCTGTAAAACAACTTCAGGGAGGAACTAAAGATTCTGTGATTGCCATGTAGCTAATTTGCTATTTAAATTGTTTCAGTTCTCCTGGCCTAACTGCCACTTTTGGTACTTGTATTCACATCTTTTAAATCACTGATTCTTGAACCAGGCTTTTATGCCTCAGAAAAGTCCTGGGAGACTAGCTTTAGGCAAACAAGACACAATGGGAGAGGTGTCTGTCCTGAAAGGTCCCGTTTGGTCATTTTACTGATCCTGTGTTTATTTAAACATTTTTTGCATTAACTTGATTTTTAAAAAGTTTATTTTACTTTCTTGTCTTCATTACTGAGTTTTTAGTTTTGTACCTAAGGTGAAAACCTTTCTTACCTAACTCTAGCCCAGGCTCTTCTCACTTGGTTTAAGTCTTTTGTTTTTCTTTGAGGTACCTTGGAAGTAAGTGATAGAAAATATTTAAATGGTGAGTAAATAGTATGGAAAATTTAATCAGAGTTAAATTTCATTTTGAATACTATTTTGACTTCATTTCAGTATTATTTTAGTTTAGTATCCTGGCATTCTCAGTAGCTCTTCCATTTCCTCATTTATTAAAATATTTATCAACCACTGTCAAAATGACTTATTTTTTGACAATCATGTCCTGTGTATAAAGAACAGAATTTCTTTCTATCTTAGAATTGCTTTAAACATCTTTCAGTGTCAATAAAGTACCATTAGAGTGTTCGTATAATAAAAAGCCTGCCAGTTTTAACTTCTTTGTTTAATTCCTCTTTCATTTCAGTGGCTTTATAATCATTGTTGTTTTGAAGCTATTTCATTCTATTATGTATGCTTTTCCAATATAAATGGTGAGGGTAAATGCAACATAGTATCAGAATAACTTTTTTATTTTAAATCTTTACTCCATTGTGTTTTCTTTCTACAGTCTTTTCTGAAAAGGCTAACATTTTCTATGGTCTGGGCATTATTCCCATGATGGATATTTAGTCCCATGATTACTATATTATTGCTAGCATTTTAACATTTCTGAGAAGTACAAACCAAGATTGCCACTTGCTATTTTGAATGTGTTCCAAACAATAGGCTTTACCTAAGAATAGACAGTTGAAAAAGGAAAATGTTGATTGCTTTCAACAAATCCAAGCTGAAATCTTTAATGAACGTTCCAGCTACACAGCTTTTAAGATATTGTAGGGAGATTTATTAATCTCTCTTTTACCTTACAGATGAACAAATGCTGTACTTTTATGCACTAATATATCCGTGACTTGAGACCTTCTTAAATCATCTGAAATGTAAGCAACTAAAGATCAGTTAGCATTTATGACTATTAAAATGTCCAAGGCGAGGTAATATTGATTGATCCATTTAGAAATTGTGCTGAATGGTTATAAACTTTGAATGACTAATGCTGTGAGTATTTTCCTTAATAAAATTTTGACTAGGAATTGTAAAATTATGATATTGTGTAATCTCCATCCTTTTGAGAAAATTAACATTGATTTAACGATAAAGTTGAATAACAGTAAATATAACACTAATTTAGCCAAATAATTTCTTCCTCTGTTATGTATAACTGAACAGTCTAACGTGTACTTTTTAAAAATATCAGGTCTGAAATGACACTACAGGGAGAGTCACGTTAATAATTAGAAGTGTTATGTGCAGCTCTGTTTAGAAATGAATTTGAACCTACACTCAAAGCACCCACACTGAGAGACTAGACACTTATGTTTACTGCTTGAGAGCAACCACTCTGTGGGAAACTTTTAAAAATAGCCACATGATTAGTATATTTATTTAAAATGGCAGGCAGCTCTGCCTACCCCAGGAAGGGAGCAGGAAGTAAATGCCAGGGTAAGCAACATAATAGGCTTGTGTCTAGGTTTTGTTTATGTACATATTGCAAATAGTTCAGGAATAAATGAATAAATAGTCAGAAGTTAAAGATTAAAACAAACGCAGAACTTTCCAACTACAGATTTGATTGATTGTAAAGAAATTTGAGGTTGATTTAAATCAGTGATGCTCAAGCCACAACCACTCTATTGAGTTTTGTTATATGCATTTTAAAGAGGGAACATATTACTTTCAATACCAGTACCCAAAGGGAGACGATTCCCCGACGTCCTTCAAAAGATCACATTCCAAAGAAAGTATTTTAGGCAATGATGTGGAATAATAAATATATGTTGGGAGCAGGGAAGAGAGTCCATTGGTGTGAAAAGTTAGCTTTCAATTCTCAACTTTCCTGATGGTAATTTATAGGAGACATTGAATTCTGGTATTTTTCATTTTGCTTCTCTAAAAATGTCTAATAGTTCCAACTTAAATAAAATAGTGTATGTCTTTTGATTTAATATAATTAAGTACTTTTCTTTCTTTTCTGTTCATTTGCAAGTTTGCAAAGGGCAAATGGCTAATGGCAAAAATGATTGTGTTCCGTTAAATTAGTATGCCAGGGACAAACCTGTATTATCTTTAGTGGATAAATGGGAGTGTCTTCTTTATTCATAAAACTACATCCTTCACAGTTTCACTGCTGTGTGATGAGTTTTATTTAAGGCTTGGGAACATTTTCCTCTGACTTGGAATAAATTATCTGTTGACCTGGTAGGAAAATATAAAAGTTGAATATGTTCTCATTCATATGGAGTAAGAATTGCACATCATTTACCACCAAATATTTAAACATTTTGAGGCTACTGTGGCAGAGCAGAACCAACAGTTATTGTTAGTTCTTTTAATGTCAGTGGTAGCTATTTGACCAGTGATGAAAAAAAAATTACTAAAATGATCTTTAGTAAGTCTTCTCTTTAGCTAATTAAAAATAATACATAGAGAATTGCTTAATGAATGCTTGTCTCGTGAATAACTGTAGCAGTGATTGTAACAATCATAGTGGCCAGTGTCTCTTTTTTTCAGCCTTTTTATAATTTAGGACATTAAAAAATAAAGTACACATAGAGAAAATAAAATATAAAACAAACACACACAGTTCAATGAATTATTATAAAATGATTGTATAACCAGCACACAGGTCAAATAGAATGTTTCCGGTACTCCAAAGTTCCCATATGCTCACTTCTGGTTATTATTTCCTATATTCTTTCACAAAGGTGATCAGCATCCTGGATTTTCTAGTGTCACTTCTTTGGTTTTCTTCAGAGTTTTCTTTCTTTTTTTTTTTTTTCAATTTTATTGAGCTATAATTCACATATCAGCACTGTGTAAGTGTAAAGCATAGAGCATAATGAGTTGAAATGTATACATCTTGAGTTGATTGAGTGACCAGTGTCTTAAACAGTGTCAGTTATGTGTTGAACATGTGAATAAGATACATCCATGCTCTGTAAGTGGAGAAGGCAATGACACCCACTCCAGTACTCTTGCCTGGAAAACCCCATGGATGGAGGAGCCTGGTGGGCTGCAGTCCATGGGGTTGCTAAGAGTTGGACACGGCTGAGCGACTTCCCTTTCACTTTTCACTTTCATGCACTGGAGAAGGAAATGACAACCCTCTCCAGTGTTCTTGCCTGGAGAATCCCAGGGACGGGGGAGCTTGGTGGGAGGCCGTCTATGGGGCCACGCAGAGTTGGGCACGACTGAAGTGACTTAGCAGTAACAGCATGCTCTGTAAGAGCTCAGATTCTCCAGCCTCTTTGCAAGTAGGTGTCACCACAAGATTTCATCCTGCCCAATGGGATGTAACCAGAAGAGAGGTATGTAACTTGATAGTCGTTTCTTTTCCTGTTTGCTGCTGGCTGGAATGTAGGTGAGATAGTAGGACCAAGATGGGCCAAAGCCAGATGTTATAAGTTGATACAGGATTCGTCTGGGCCCCCTGTTATCAGGGACCTGCCATTTGTAGCACTGGACTGTATATTATGTAGATGGAATGATATCCCATCTTGTGTGCATCCCTGTTATTTTGGAATTTCTATTTATTTTTGCTGAACTTACCCTGTGTTAAATCTAGTGAGACAAATTTCTCAATCATTGGTCAGGAGGCCAAGTAGGCTAAGTGAATTGAATAACGGATGAAAGGGCTATCTGTTTAGGAATAGCTGGGGCGTAATTAAGGCAAGAGTCCAGGGTTATCTAGCTTTATGTGGATAGGAGATGCTAAACAGGAATTGAGGAAGTGTGACTCAGGAAAACTTACAGGAGAACAGGAAGGTGTACTGGAAAGAGTCCTAGAGTGGGCTTTACAAGATGTATTTGGTAGAACCAGTACTGCTACTTACTGTTCATAGAGCCTTAGTTCTTTAAACTATGTTAATGTGATGGATTGATAAATGGATGAAATGGAAAATGTGTGGTAAGTTGCTTTGTAAACCGTTTCCTAGGTAATTAGTACATTGAACATGTACAAGTTATGGAATGAAATTACAAGGCACATTTAAATTGTGCTTCCTACTATCCATTTAAAATATACTCAGAAGGTGAAGCTTATCCCCTGTTAATCAAAACTCTAGCAAGTCTTCTGACTTTTCTGGTACTAGAAAGCCTTGTAATCCCTTTACTTGCAATGACAGTCTCATTTGGGAAATTAGCCCTCTGCTTCTGGTGGACTTCGCTGTAGAAGGGGAATCTGCATTCTGGACAGTGGGTTGTAATTGGCATTCATTCATTGCATCTGGTAACCCTAGCCTGGGTAAGTGTTGAAGCAAAGAGGAACCACTGCTTCTTGCAGCATCCTTGTTTCTTCTTTCTGTTTCTTCTCCTATCTTCTGTCAAAGATTCTTCTGAAATATAAGAACTGTATAAAAGGTCTTCAAGAAAGTTCTTTTTCTGTGTATTGTGGATTCATGCAGTACTTAAGACCTAGTAGGGATACTGGGAGCTGAATCGTTTTCTTACGGGAGTGTCTCTGAATCTATCGGTGCCTTTCCTGCTGGGAGCCGCTGACCATGGCTCCCCTGGAGTGTTTTGTGTTTGCCTCTGGCTGACCCTTTCCCCTCGGCCCTTGTTTTTTGATGGTCTGTGTCACAGTTTCTCTTGGTGAGACTTCTTAGGAAGTTCCTGTGGCCTTCTTAGGAAGAATTCAGAATGGCTCCACGCTGGCTCTTCTTTCTGCCAGACCCACTGCTGATCCACAGGGAACACTTGCCCATCATTGACCTCCTCTTGGAAAGGAAAACCTTCAGTACTTCCCAGGTACAGCGTTGTCATGCTGCCCCAGGCCACCTGATATTTCCCAGGTTAGAGACACCACTAAATGTTGACTTCCAGCCCTGAGACAACATAACAAGCTTAGGATGTGCCCTTGAGTTTCGTCTTTCTTGAGGTGAAGGAGGTAGCACATTCCCCTTCTTCTTGTCTCTATGACCTGACACTTGTTCCCAATACATCAACGAGCAGATACTTTTGTGACACCTACTTTGAAATTTGCGTTTTAGTTTGCACCTCCCTGTGTATCTGATATTTGTCATCTGGGGCCTCATCCAAAGCTTATATCCACTTATACATGCTTTTCAAAAGTTGTTTGTCTGTATTCCCTCTCAAGAGGGCTTTCCTAGGGGCAGTGTTGATTTTTAAATTTTTTAAAAATTTCAGTGCATGGTTAAAAGACTCAATCTCAGTCCAGATGTGCAGAGAAACTGAGAACTTTTTATTACTCTCTTAACTGATCTAGCTTTCCTTGCTTCCTGGATAGTAAGAAAGGGAACTGCTAAATGGTCAAGTAGAAGAAACTTAGTCCAACTCAATTAAGTCATTTCTTTAGGTAAAATGGGAGGCTCTAGGATTTGCCTTCCTATCTCTTTGCTCCCATTCAGGAAGCCATGTGGGAATAGGGGAGAGAAAGTGAGACATTTGGTAGAGATCTGTATGGAGATCTGTATGGTCCTTAGATCTGTATGGAGCCCTTGGAATTCTCATCTGTTTCTGTGATCAGGGCAGTGATTACTAAGATGTAAGTAGGTCTCTCTTTCTATTGAGAGACTGTGGACAAATCCCTACTGTTCTTCCAGCATACATATATTTCTTAGCATTTGCCTTTCCCTTCCTGGGTTATATACTCTTCTGAATCCACTGCTATAGTCCTCATACTCTGTGGAGGTCATCAACAACCTGGTGTGGCCAAAGATGATTGTCAGCCCCCTAAATGTTTTGGGTCTCCCCCTGGAGCACACCCCTTTCACATTGAGTGTAGGACCACTGTCCTTACCTTTCATTAACCCTTCTGTGCTCTGTATCCTCATGACCAAAATCCTTTAAGATAGAGGCATGCTTTCATTTATTTCCTTCTGGAGACTTCCCCCTGTCATGTCATCTTTCTTTATGTCTTCAGCCTCATGACTAAGCCTAAATGAGATAAAGATGTCTTTCAAAACTATTGTGATATCTATAATATTTATATTATATGCATTCACTACATGGTAGATTGGAACACAAAGCAGCTGGATGGTCTAAATGAGAAAAAACGAGTTTAGAACGAGCTGATGTCTAAAGAGGGTGATTTTCCACTATGTCCTGTACAGCCTTCATTCCCCAGATCCTGTCTGTTTTTTATTACCACCCACGCATCTTTCGTTCCCAGTCCATGTGACCACCTTACCTCTAGTATTTACCCTCTAGTGCACTGTGCCTGCTCCATATGTACACAGTTACCTTTCTGTGATGATTTAGACTGTTTCTATACCCTTTCACCATCTTTATCATGGAATTGGTCTTGCATTTACAATAGTTGCTGTGGGCATTTGTCTGGTTAATTCTTTTCTGAGCCTTCATTTACCCATTGGTGAATAAGGATAATAATACTGGCTTCATCCAGTTATTGTGAGTGCGAAATGAAAGAGCAGATATTTAGCCTTTACTACTATGTCAGGTAGGGACCACCAGGCACTCAATTAGTGGTAGCTTTTATTATTCCTTTTCATTGTTTCCCAGCGCAAGCCTTCCCTTTCAGCCAGAGTGGTAGTATTAGTCTCTTAAACTTTCTGTGTCCCATTCTGACTGTCAGAAATCCTTGCGAGCCTTATTTGTTTTACAGGTGCTTTTCTGATAGGTTTATTTCCCACGAATCTGTCCTTTCTTTTAACCACCTTAACACTATAGAAAACACAACTCTTGCAGCACCATAGAAATAAGACTCTTTAGTCACAATGCATCGTGACTTATGTAGTCATGTGTATATTTTGAATTTTTTCCTCCTTGTTTTACATTGTTTTCTTTAGCTGTTAGTATGCTTCTGGAGAGAAAAGTTTAGTTGTCTTTTTGTGCTTTTTTGTAATTAAGCAATCATATATTAAGTGCTTGATAACCAAGTGTTTTGTAATTTTTTTTTGAAACTTTGACTTTGTTTACTGTTGACCAGCAATAACTGTTAAATGACATGTATTAGACTTCTGTAACCATCTTTGTGGAATATCAAATTAGTATTTGCATGTTTGAGAGAAATATTAACAAATATTATGGTGACCTTCTGAAAAGTGAACTTTTAGTACTCTCATCAAAGGTCATAAGAGTCAAGTATGGTTTTGGTTAGGGCTTCCCTGGTAGCTCAGCTGGTAAAGAATCTGCCTGTAATGCTGGAGTTCTGGGTTTGATCCCTGGGTTGGGAAGATCCCCTGGAGGAGGGCATGGCCCACCTGCTCCAATAGTCTTGCCTGGAGAATCCCCATGGATTGAGGAACCTGGTAGGCTACAGTCCATGGAGTCTCAAAGAGTCAGACATGACTGAGCAACTGAGCACACAGCACATGGTTTTGGTTTGAAATGCTTTTGTTTGAAAATGATAGGAAACCTGTCTCTGGTAGGAGTTTGTCTGTCTCAGGTAACAGGAGATTCAGAGGCCAGCACCTGGGGCTGCTCCATGCCACCTACCTGGGCCAGGCTCTCTCCTTTGCCATTCTTGGCACGTTGCCTTGGATCTTCACCACATCCATGGTCAGGTCCATGTTCTGGGCAGAGAGAAGTGGAGGGGGCAAAGTATAGAAAAGGGCACATCTACTTTTTTTTTTTTTTAATAGAAGTGACACAAAATTTTATGGAAGTTCCACCTGCAAACCTCTACTTATATCTCCTTGCATGGATGCCCCTGGTGATCCTTCTCTGGAGAGTGACTGGGAGCAAGGGGCTGATGGGGCTTGGGGCAGGCATGAGCCATATTCCACCCAAATATTAAACCACCACTTAAGTAGTGATCTCCCAATGAAAGCCCTATTTTGAAAGTGCCCTCTAATAGATATCTCTTAGAAAAAATAACTTTTTAGGCTAATGAAACTACTAATTTAATTTTTGTTTTGTTGGAGGGGTGCTGTCCTAGGTCTTTGTTAGAGAGTGTGGACTTTTCTAGTTTCAGTGTGCGAGCTTTGTTGCCCCGTGGCATGTGGAGTCTTGGTTGTCTGACCAGAGATAGAACCTGCGTCCCCTGCATTGGGAGGCGAATTCTTAACCACTGGACCACCAGGGTAATTTAACTTTCTGAAGGGATGTTTTTACTTTTTTTTGAGGTTGGGGAATTCTCATGCTTGTTGGCTTTCTTTTTGTTGTCAAAGCCTGTCTGCAAAAGATATTGCAATCTCAGGTTTGGATTGAGAAATATTCAGAATATAAATCCAGTTTTATTGCTAGAAGGGAAAAAAATAAAGAACAAGGTATCAGTGAGCTTCTTGAAAGACACAACAGGGATTTATTTTCCCTTCTGTTTGTGTGTGTGCCCTTTAATTTTTTCATTCCTTCAGCAGAGCTCAGGCAACCCCAAATTAAAGCAGTTCATGCCATGTCGAACATGATGATTAAATCTGATCTGGCTGTCCTGAAGATGGACAGATAACAGTTGTTGCAGAAAAACCTTTTGTAGAATCTGAAAAGATGACTGTCACAAAGAACCCTCCAACTCCCCTATGTTACAAGATAAAGTTAAATTAGATCAGCTGAGGTCCTTTGCAGGTATCAATCCGTTTAGTAATATTTGATATGTGTTGACTGAACAGAAATCGAGTGTTCTAAGTGAAGTTCCATTATCCACGGGAACCTGCTGTAAATACCGCAGTGTTGTGATGTATGTTTAGCTAATTTCATGTCTTTTTGAAGCTGCTCTTTAAGAGCGCGAAATGCTTATTACCAGTAAACATTGTGCATTAGCACACAAGAGCCTAGGGAAAACACCACTTACCCTTTGGTAATGGACAAATAGATAATAATGGAAGATGGGAATTAATTATCTTTATGCAGATATCACGTCAGTCTATGAAAGAACAGGATTATTTATGCTTTGGGAAAAAATGCCATTTTGTTTTCATGAAGATGCAAAGCAGGCAAATAGTTGCTCAAGAATAAATTATTTGAGTTGATATGGATTCTGTGGTTTATTCAGAGCATCTGGGAATAAAGTGTGCATATTTTTTACCCTCCACCCCATTTTAAATTTAAGAAATGCTGCGTCAGCCTTCTGATTTAGGGACTCTGGCCAAATGGTTTTTCTTTTGTCCTGCTCTTTACATGGGCCAACTGTTTGCTTGTTGGCTCTATTCAAGGTGCTGATCCTAAATTGTCATACTTCCTGGCCCTGACTGGAAAGGTCATTGCTTGCCTGTCTTACTGTGCTACTCAAAGCATTATGTAATACATTGAAGAATTTCTATAGCGAGGTTGTTCTTTTACATTAGACATTTCTTATAGTGATACAAAGAGTTTTGTTATAAAGTTAGGAAAAGGTATGGGACACTGGAGTTTTTGAAATAACCAGGAACTCTATATGTCTTTTAAAAGTTCTTTTTCCTCACTTGCTCAGTTATTTAGCTTTTGATGTACATCTGGCATTTTTCTATTGAAACAACTAATGCACCATCAACATTTTATCCATCTGCCTAATAAAATGTCTGCTTTGAGGTGAGTACATCACGTTCCTGTTGCATTGTGAATGCCCCAGTTCAGTTCATGGCAGTATTGGACCCCATGCAAGCTTCTGTCTCCTGAGAGGGTTTTGCTGAATTCAGCAGATGTTTATGTGATGCATTGTATTTCAGCACTTTGTGTGTGTTGTGGATATACAGAAGTGACTGTGGTTTCTAACTTTGTGAAGGATCTCACATACACACACACACATGAACACACACGCATTGTGTTCTAACAGTGGCCCTTCCAGGTTCTCATCCTCTGACTCTTTAATAAAACATGAATCTAAGGCACTCCTATGAAGGGATTTTGCAGATGTAATCAAAGTCCCACATCAGTTGACCTTAAGATATGGAGATTGCCCAAATGGGCCTAACCCCAAAAGGTAAGCCCTTTAAAAGCAGAAATTTTCCCTGGCAGTGGCAGAGGAGGAAGTAAGAGAACTTCAAAGCCTGGGAGGGACTCTCTTCATCTGGCCGTTGCTGGCTTGAAGGTGGAAGCACCCTGTGAGAAGAGGTGTAGACAACCTCTAGAAGTTGAGCGGAACGCCCAGCTGACAGCCACCAAGGAACTCGTCAGTCTTAGAAGAGCCAGGAAGCAGAATTTGGCTAACAACCTGGATGAGCACAGATGTGGTTTCTTACCTAGAACCTCCAGCCAAGAGGTCCTTGTAGCTATCACCCTGGTTTTGGTTTTGTGTGAGACTCTTCTTAGGCAGAGCTTCCCTGGTGGCTCAGATGGTAAAGCGTCTGCCTGCAACACGGGAGACCCAGGTTCAATCCCTGGGTCAGGAAGATCTCCTGGAGAAGAAAATGGCAACCCACTCCAGTCCTCTTTGCCTGGAAAATTCCATGGACTGAGGAGCCTGGTGGGCTACAGTCCGTGGGGTCGCAAGAGTTGGAAATGACTGAGCGACTTCACTTTCACTTAGGCAGAAGACCTAGCTGAGTCATGCTCAACTGCTGACCTATAGAACTGTGAGCTAATATATTGGCCTTCTTATAAGCCTCTGCATTTGTGGTAATTTATGCAAAAATACAAAATTAACACACACATACAGACAGACAGGGTGATCCTCTCCTCTATGCCAGGAGATGTTAGAGATGCCTAGTTAATTTCAGTTTTCAGGACACACACACACACACAAAAAAAGAATTGGATGACATTATCAGAATTTTAGATTTACCATCAATATTCTAATTGTATTTGTAAGAAAATAGAAGTCCAGAGAAGTGATGATTTTGTCTAAGGTTTTAGAGCTAGCTAGTGACAGAGCTGGAAATGAGCTTGTATCCTGATTGAAGGTTCAATGTTGTTTCCATTATATCTCCATACAGTGCATAATGAATTCTATGCACTGGAGATTGCACTTTAAGTTGGAACCAAAGTGCAAAGCCCAATAATAGCAATTACTCTGTCATTATGCCAGATGTAAGGAAGGAGAGTAATAGGACAAAAGGTAATTTCAGGAGAGCATTATTATTTTTCCCTTAAAGAAGGAATAAAAAAGTATATACTTTGTTGTGATTCATTCATAACCCAATATAAAAACATTGACACACTCAGTGCAGTATTTTTTCCTTCCAGGTGACCCATGACTGAGCTCTTCAAAGATCCTGGTGTTATTTGAAGTTTTTTTTTTTTTGCTTTAAACACATTTAGCACTTTTGTTTGAGCATCCTCAAGTGATGGCAGCTCTTTTACCCTTGAGGGTTTATTTGATATTGTTTCCAAATAGCTTTTGGATGGTTGTAATATGACAAGTCAGATTTGTAAATCAGTCTGAATAATCTATTAATAACAAAAATCATTCTGAATAATATATAAGAAAGTTGGTCTGGGTAATGTAAAAAAGAAAATACTGCTATCATGTATTAAGGTGGACTTTTCTATTCGTTTCGTAAATGTAGCAGACCATAGTTTTAAAGAAAGTTTAGAAATAGATTATTGTTTTAAAGAAAGCTTAGAAGTTATTTGGAACAATATTTGCATGACTAGAGTCTTGCCTGGAGAATCTCAGGGACGGGGGAGCCTGGTGGGCTGCCGTCTATGGGGTCACACAGAGTCAGACATGACTGAAGTGACTTAGCAGCAGCAGCAGAGTAAGTACCCATTGCTTCTGGTAGGTAGTTAAATCGAGCATGTGCTTTGGAGAGAGTGGAATCCTGACTTTGACAACTTTTTAGTTGTAGGATCTTGGGAGAGTTAGTCTCTACAAATCCTGATTTTTTAATGTGTAAAATGGAGACAATAGCATTTTCTTTATGCCTGTCACATAGGAGATGCTTAATGAAAGAATGAAATGAATGGATTAAATAGTATTAGTCTTGCAAAACTCTTACATATAAACCTTATCCACAGTTTATGCTGAAGCCTAGTTTGGTTTTCAGAATGTTACTTTTAGTGATTAAAGTAGATGTTCAGCTTTGATGAATAAGAGTATCTTCCTGTTTTACTTGAACCAAACAAACGGAATTCCCCTGTGAATTCCATTCTTTGCTAATTTTGTACCAAATCTATGTAGACCCTTTTGGTGGCAGCCTGAGGGGTGTCTGCTTACCATAGGAGGTAGGCTGGGCCTTCCTCTGTTTTCATAACCATATTTTCCCTGTTTTCCAAAGGTCGCATTCTACCGTGGGATCACTCTGGCATCACTTGAGTGTGCCACACTCTTTTTTAAAAAATTGAGCTGTATTGAACTTGCTGCATTGTGTAAGTTTAAGATTTACAACATACTGATTTGATGTCATAGTGCAATATGATGGCCATTGTAGCAGCAGCTAATGCTTCTGTCACATCCCATCATTATCATTTCTTCTAATGTTGGGAAAAATAGATTTACCAAACTCTCTCAACTTGGACTTGCTTCCACTTTAGACACTGATACGCATTCATTTGTTGTCCTCCTTAACTTACATTCCAGTGAGAGAGACAGAGAGAAACTGTTGTTTCTTATCACCACCTGCCCACTCAGCCTTGCTCACCTGAGTCTGAAAATGTGGGCACACGTATACACATGTATATATACACACACTCACAGACACACACACAAAAGCATCACGGGCACAAGGGGGAGTTGTGCCCACATTTTCAGACTCAGGTGAGCAAGGCTGAGCAGGCAGGTGGTGATAAGAAACAACGGTGTGTGTATATGTAGCTGCTGAATTCCTGACTTTGAGGTCTGGCCTCAGCATGGAGAACTGTGTCTCTATTTCTTTTGGCCAATTCCAAAGCTTCTGTGATGTCACACCATACACTTATTTGTAGTTTTTGTTTTCCTTCTCTTTAATCATATGTGGTTCAAGTTATGAAGTGCTTCTGAAGTTTTATATCCCTGAGCTCTAAAAGTTTGAAACTATTTTTTAAAAGAAATATGATTGAAGTTACATGCTTCCTGTAGTACTGCCCCAGTCAGACAGACTTCTGTTAGGGAGCAGCATGCATGGTGGAGATGAAGGAATGAAATACATTTTGACACCTCTTCCTCATGTTTTTGAGAGGTGACCTGACACAGCGTGCCATTTGCCATTTCTTAAAGGGACTTAAAAGACTTTCCTGTTAATTGTCACTTTGTTCTCCCACCCACTACCTACAGTGAATAGAGACTGCGTTAGAAATAATAATGATGTTAATTATTTTATAATAACAGCTGATATATGTAGAGATTTTTTAACCTAAGGCTAAGTGCTTTGTATGAATTAGCACATTCAATTTTCACAACAATCCTGTGAGATAATTGTAGTATCATCAGTCCTGTGAGATAATAACTATTATCAATCCTGTGACTTTGGAGCCCTTGTCTTTTGAGTGTATGTTTATAAAGCACCACACAGGGTGCTTCATCTGTAGTTTTATTTTTCTAGTTCCTCACCACTGCCTTCTGAGTTATTGTCCCACCGATGTATAAGCGCCATGAGGTCAATGACTGTTTTCTTCTTCTAGGCTAAATCCTAGAACAGCAGCTATTATAGTGCCTATTGCCTGTTAGAAACTCAGTGAATAGCTATCGAATGGACAATTTTTAGTTTTTGGATAAGGAAACAAAGAAAAGGTAAATAACTTGCCCAAGGGCAAGTAGTGAACCTAGAATTCACACTCAGGTTTATGACTTCAGAGCTTGTGATCTTTACCTATGTGCTATGAGAGTAATTTTTTTGTTAATAAATTTCTCGTACAGTGTTAAATTCTGAGGCAACATACACAATATGTTGTATAATTTTAGGTTTCTGAAATAAAAAGAATATAATGTTATTTTGGAAACTGCAAAAAGTTATTTTGAAACTTGTAAATCATCTCTTCATGGGAAAGCTATGGGCTTAGAAGGCTAATCTTGAAGGAATGAAAAATGTGTTTTGGGAAAATATGAATCTATATAGGAAATATTAATATGTATGTGAATATACATAAATATAGGAAAATATTGTGACACACTCAGTAACATTTTTAGTTCATTTTAAAAAGGAAAATTGGAAGTATATTTTGGCTTGAAGTTTTATGAGGTTTACTACTTCATAAAATATGCATAATTAAAATATGATTTTTCAAAACTTACTGATTTTAGCTTCTATCATTACTAATTCTTAATGCTTCTTTTTCTCTTCTAGAAAAAAATATCTGGAATTATGAACACTTACATTGTATGGAGTGTAGAATATGGTTTTTGATACTTAAATATTGCTTAGTCACTCAGTTGTTTCTGACTCTTTGCAATCCTTTGGACTGTAGCCTGTCAGGGTCCCCTGTCCATGGGATTTCCCAGGCAAGGATACTGGAGTAGTTTGCCGTTTCCTTCTCCAGGGGCTCTTCGGACCAAGGGATTGGTCTAGTGTCTCCAGTGTCTCGTGCATTACAGGAGGATTCTTCACCCGCTGAGCCATCAGGGAAACCCACATATTTAGGGTATTTCTAGACAAATAGTTTTGTTTTAAAGGGGTCAACAGAATTCCAAGGTATTTCCCAAAAGATTGTGCCAGTTTCCACTGTCTCTAGAATATTGTGGACATATACTTTATTCCAACCAATATGGAATTTTTGGCTATTGGTTTTCAAAATTATTGCACTTTTTATAGGGGAGAAAACAGCATTCCATTTTAATTTGCAGTCTGTATTTTTGATAAAGTTAAATATTTTTTCCAAATGGTTATTAACTAAATACACTTCCCCATAGACTGTCAATTTTTTTCACTTATTGGTAATCCCCTTTTCTTTATTTCTTTTTAAAAACTGTCTGGTTGGTTATAATCGTCTCATGGCTAGGGTTATCCTAAATTACTGATAGATGAGCTATATATATTTTTTCAAGCATAAACTCGGGAACAGCCAGACATTCTTTCAGTATATAGTTAATTTAAAAACTCATAAAGACCAGCCACCACCCTTAGAAAATTAATTCTGTATCAAGGATATAAATATATATCTATAACATCATCATATATCTTAGTTAACACGAGTAAACATCGAGTGTGTAGAACTTTAAAGAAAATAAGCACTACAATTGGGCTTTGTTTCTTTATTTAATTTTATAATGAAGGAAAGAAGAAAATTCCCTGCTGGTCCACTGGTTAGAACTCTGTGCTTTCATTGCTGTGGATTTGGGTTCGATTCCTGGTCGAGAAACTAAGATCGTACAAGCTATGTGACTAGGCCAAAAAGTAAAAATTAAAAAAAAGAAAGAAGTTTTGTGAAAGCAAAAAGACCAACCATGTGTAAATATTTTTTAAATGATTTCCTCATTTGTGGCTTTACTGAGTGTAAGGTTAAAGTTTAAAAGTCAACATGATGTTATCATAACAAGTGTTTAGGATTAGTTTTATGTATTGGCCTCTTTTATATATTGAGTGGCTTAGTAATTTTAACTGGAGGAAACTGATTAAGAAAAGAGTTGTTCATTTCTGTTTGCTGAATTGAGAAGAATCTGTAAAAAAGGAAAACTTTGAGTTCATTTCTTTTAAAGAAAGTTTGAAAACTTTACATGTAACTTCTGAGATTTAGGTCTCTCTTGTGAGACGGCCAAAGGCATAATACATTTTCTGGGAGACCCAGTTGATTAATGTGTAAAGATGTTCAAATTTTCAAAGGTCTTCTAAAATGCATTTCTAGTTTTTTGATGCAAAAGTTAGTTGATTTAAATGTCAGCCTGTGTCTTATGTCCATGAAACTGGTTGGCTTTCCTAGGAAAATACAGGTGAAAGTAAACTGTACTACATGAATTAGAAAAGCTTGTAAGAAACGAATCGCCAGTCTGTGTTCGATACAGGATACAGGATGCTTGAGGCTGGTGCACGGGGATGATCCAGAGAGATGATATGGGATCGGAGGTGGGAGGAGGGTTCAGGATTGGGAGCTCATATACACCCGTGGCGGATTTATGTCAATGTATGGCAAAACCAATACAGTATTGTACAGTAAAATAAAGTAAAAATAAAATTAAAAAAAAAAAAAGAAAAGCTTGATGGAATTGTTGCAAGAAGGAGGACCCCTTCCAGGGCCTGAAACTGGGCTCTTGTCTAACACTCGCAAATTAATTGTCTGAGGAGACACATGTGCTGACAAAGCAAGAGGCTTTATTGGGAAAGGGCACCCGGGTGGAGAACAGTAGGGTAAGGGAACCCAGGAGAACTGCTCTGGCCGGTGGCTCGCAGTCTCGGGTTTTATGGTGATGGGATTAGTTTCTGGGTGGTCTTTGGCCAATCATTCTAATTCAGTCTTTCCTGGTGGGGCCTGCATCGCTCAGCCAAGATGGATGCTAGCAAGAGGGATTCTGGGAAGTGGATGGACACGCGGTGTCTCCTTTCGACCTTTCCTGAACTCTTCCGGTTGGTGGTGGCTTATTAGTTCTGTATTCCTTATCAGGATCTCCTGTCATAAAACAACTCATGCAAACGGTGACTAAGGTGCCTGGCCAGGGTGGGCGGGTTCAATCAGTGTGCGTCCCCTAACAGAGTTAGAGCTATTATTGAGCAAATTCTCTAGGGCGTCTTAGTAGGTCAGGTTTTGCCAAGCATTGGAACATTCTGAAATCCTGTAGTAACATCTGTGAAAGGGACAAATGGAGATGTCAGGAGATTGAGAGTTATGTCTGGGAGTCCACCTGTTTTTCCAGGAGATTCCCCTAGGGAATGACATCTTCTCATATTTCCATTTTGTGCCTTTTGTTCGTCAGAAATAAATTGAGAGAATATTAAGAAATTAAGGTATTTCATAGACAATAAAAATAAAGAGTAAATGCATTGTTTCAAATATATTTATTACTTAGTGTCTTTTAGAAACAAATATTCTGTTATTGATTTTTCTCATCAGTAGTTTAATTCACTGAGTTCAGAAAACTATTATAAATCAAAAACCCATGAGGTGTCAGGCTTAGTGACTTTGTATTATAAGAAGTGGATGGCCCTCAATTAAAATAATAGATAGGCTCTGCTAATTTATTTGTGGAGCAAAACTTTATAAATTAAGTATTTGGATTTTGAAAGAGGTACTTTAAAAAAGTACTTCAGCTGAGTCAGTTCATGCAATGTTGTATCATTTTGGAATGCAAAAAGCCCTCCTGAATTTATATGGCCTGGAAACTGGGTTTTCTTATATTTGATTTTCTCAGAGTACAATGTAATTGCACTCATCTCCTTGTGAACAGAAATGTTTGAGGATGGGTTAAATGAGCTATAGAAAGCACCTCAGAAAAAAGTGCCATGTGAGATATAATTATTTCCCAAGTACTATATGTGAGCAGCTTTCACAAATCAAAGTTTCCTTGAAATAGAGATTACAATCAAAGTTCATTTGTATACTGTTGTATTTGGAGTGGAGAAGGAAATGGCAACCCACTCCAGTATTCTTGCCTGGAGAATCCCAGGGACGGCAGAGCCTGGTGGGCTGCTGTCTATGGGGTCGCACAGAGCCGGACACAACTGAAGCAACTTAGCAGCAGCAGCTTATATAAATATATATATATGTATATATATGTAGTATATTAGTGGAGAAGGCAATGGCATACCACTTCAATACTCTTTCCTGGAAAATCCCATGGACAGAGGAGCCTGGTAGGCTGCAGTCCGTGGGGTCACTAAGAGTCGGACACTTCTTGCCTGAAGAATCCCAGGGATGGGGGAGCCTGGTGGGCTGCCATCTATTGGGTCACACAGAGTCTGACATGACTGAAATGACTTAGCAGTAGCAGTAGTAACAGTATTTGGAGTGCCTGCCAACATTCCAATTTGCAGTCAATTTGAGGGGAAAATTCTTCAGATTCATTAGTGTTGTAAGCAAATGTAACTTAAACTCTGATAACAGAGGTGACGTTAGGCAGGTAAATAGAGCTGTATCTTCGTTTTCTGAATGTTGAGCTTTAAGCCAACTTTTTCACTCTCCTCTTTCACTTTTATCAGGAGGCTTTTTAGTTAGAGTCAGCTGCTCAGTACCTCTCTTTTTCATTTGCTTTTTTTTTTAAGATATGGAGCAGAGGTTGGTTGTGGTGGCAATATACTATTTGTGCTTCTCCAGCATCAGCGTCAGTTTCCCTTTTCTTCTCTTACAGTATCTGGAATTTCATTTGGGAAACCTCTCCTCCTATATTCAGTGTAGCTCAGAAGTGGCTGCCTTCATCCCTCTCCTTGCTGTAATGAGCAAGGGAGCATCTCCTGCCCACAGGGAGTAAGTAACCAATATTGATCAAGTGAGACTCAATTCTTGAATTTTTTGTTGAAATTATTGGAAAGGAAACTTGTTAACTTTTCCCCCCTGGAATTTCGTAGCATGAAGTAATAAGCAAGATAGTCTTGCTGCTGGATTTCCCTCGTGGCTCAGTGGTAAAGAATCCTCCTGCTTTGCAGGAGACACAGGTTTAATCCCTGGGTCAGGAAGATCCCCTGGAGAAGGAAATGGCAACCCACTCCAGTATTCTTGCCTGGAAAATCCCATGGACAGAGGAATCTGGCAGGCTACAGTCCATAGGGTTGCAAAAGGACATGACTTTACCACTCAACCAATCAGCAGCAGTAAGCAGACTGTCTGATGTGGGTGGGAGCTCACATCACTCCTGAGGGGAAGGCGGAGTTTGAGCTGAAAATTCAGAATCCTGACAGCCCAGTCTGAATATCTTATCAGTTTTGTGATCCAGTGAATTCTCTCTCTCTCTCTTTGTTTTGGTAGACAGATATGAGCTGGGCTTCTATCACTTGTGACTGAAGAGACCTAAACTATACACTCTTAGTAATTTTATGTTGGATCCACCTCATCCTCAAAAATAACTTGCTGTATGTACTGTCCCAACTGAAGAAAAACACATAACGTAAGAGTTGGAAGTTGTGTTTTGTTTGGAACCTTGCTGAGGACTATAGCCTGGGAGACAGCCTCTCAGAGAGCTCTGCAGAACTGTTCCAAAGAGGTAAGGGAGGAGCCAGGATATACAGGGACTTCCCAGGTGGCACTCGTGGTAAAGAACCCACCTCCCAATGCAGAACGCATAAGAAATTCAGGTTTAGTCCCTGGATTGGAAAGATCCCCTGGAGCAGGAAATGGTAGCCTACTCTAGAGTTCTTGCCTGGAGAATCCCCATGGACAGAGGAGCCCTGTGTGGTCCAGTCCATAGGGTCATAAAGTCTTGGATACGACTGAAGCAACTGAGCACAAAGGATGTGCAGGAAAGCAAAAACCACCAAAATAAAATAACAATAAAAAATATGTAGTTGAGTATCAAAAGATTACTGCTAATCACAAAAACAAACATCTCAGGTTAATGCTTCTCATGTTTTTCTATGAATGGAGGAGTCTGGGCTTATTGAAATTATTCCTTAGATATGCATCTTAACTCTCTAGGGCCAGTATCCTGTTTTGGTCCATCCTGAGTTCGTCTCAGGGTGTATTGTTGGGGACAGTTATAGTGGCTGATGGCCTGATGGCAGGACACATTCTTTGTTTAGTGGAATGACAGGCGACATTTTTGTCTGCAGTATTCATTGCTTTTTCCTTTTTTTGATCAGTAATTTCATTTTTCTTAAAAAATTCAAAGGTTTTAATTACAATATGAAAAGTAAATACCTTCTAAAGATAAAATGGCATAATAGAAATAAGTGACATAAGTGGCCTTTGTCTAGTTTGAGCAATAGGGTTACAGTAGCAAATTATCTCTAAATTATCTCTGTGGTGGTTTAGTCCTTAGATTGTGTCCAACTCTTTGTGACCCCATGGTCTGTAGCATACCAGATTCCTCTGTCCATGGTTTTATCATTTCCCTGTATTTTCTTTGGGCCTTTTCTGTCTTATTATTATTATTTTTTTAAACTTCTTAGCTTGGATGCTTGGCTTATTTTCTCTGTTTACCAATAAAAGTATGTAAGATTCTAAAGAAAATTGAACAACCCAGGCCCTATGTCCCTCCCATCTATAATAATTGACAATTTCAGGGCTTTGAGATATAAGAAACACTCCCAAGGATAGAGAAGTCATGGATTAACAGAATAGTCAGTTTTTTAGTCTCTGTCAAAAAGTTAAGGGGAACACATGCGTTTTCTCTATAAAAGAAGTTGAGTGTGCTTGGGAGCATTCATCCTGCCAGAAAAGCTGCATGAGGATTTCACCTTACTGATGTGGCCTCGCTGCTTTGGCAGGTATTACTGCTTCCAGATTCGGTCACAGCATGGGACAAAGGAATATACAGACCTCCTTCCTGCCTTTGAATAATTAGCGTCAGCATAGTATCCTGAACAGTGATGGGATATAAACAAAGCAGGCGGATGGAGAACCTGGAGAGATTTGGCTTTGGGGAATTATTTAGCGGTAATCACCAGCTCTGTTGACTGTGGAGGCATTTGTGGATTCTGACGGCATTTTCCTTTGGCCTAACAACGTTTGCTTTTTATTGAAGGGAGTCAGCCACATAGTGGAAGTGATGGCCCTGTTACTTGTACACACAGATGGGCCACCACCAATCCAAGTATCACACTGTTACAGGGGGATGCATGCAAATGGCGCTATATGGACCCCTTGCCGTACGGGCCTTTTCCTTCCTGTGAGGAAAATTGAATCATTGTGTTAGCAGTGATGATAAAAATATTGCTATTTTAGAAGTTTTATTTTCCTTAATATCTCTTATGTTTTATAATCCAGGTTCTTTTCCTAAAACAAACCTAGATTTCCAAGAATAAAGAAAACGCATGACAAACCCCAAATAGTCTCAGTTTTGGCCTGGCTTACAGTATGAAGATGACTTTATTTAATGTAGATATGTTCCTGCAAAGTTGAAAATTAGTCAGTCCCATTTTCCACATGGTTGAAGAGCTTGAAGTTTCAATAATTTTACTGGGACTCTGTTAGGAAGCCCATGGGAGCCTCCTCTAGAAATCGCTGGAACATGCTTAGCAGTAATTGTCTCTGGGAATCCTCCGGGGATTGGTTTTAGGATCCCAAATGCTCAAGTCTCTTATATAAGATGGTGTAATATTTGCATATACCCTACATGATTTTTCCTTATACTATACTTTAAATCATCTCTAGATTACTTATAATAACTAATATGATATAAAGTCTACATCAGTAGTTGCCAGTAGGGGACAAAATCAAGTTTTGCTTTTGAAATTTTCTGGATTTTTTTAATAATATTTTCAATCGGCAGTTGGTCAAATCCACAGATGCAGAACCCGCAGATATGGAGGGCTGATTTTATTCCTCTGTTATTTGTTGTGATGTGCTTTGTTCATTTGGTTCCAAGTTGAAATAAAGGTTGCTTCATTTATGTAATTGCCTTCTCTTGACAGTTTGCTCATGAATACAAATCTCTTTAAAAATATTAATATTTGATTAGATGTGCTTGAATGTTTACAAAGTTTTTCATATAAATTGCCTTGCCTCCCATATAGCAGTGTTGAGGGGCCAGTAGTTTATTAATGTTTCCGTCAGTCAGTTCATTGAAGACCATTCTGAGGTTCTACATAGGTTAAGACATGTACTCAGTGCTAGGAATCCAACTGGTACAGTGCTTATTATCATAGTTCCCATATCTAAACCAAGAAAATATTTATTAATGATTTATCAAAGGACTCCTTATTTATGAGTCCCTTCCCACTTAATCCTATTAGCATCTCTGCTCTTTGGCATCAAGTCAATAAGTCTTTTACTATCTTCTGTGAACATCTCAAAATCACATGCCAGGGCAATGCAAAATGCACACAAATTTTGGACCTTTTGCAAAGTATGCGTGGGGTTTCATGAAGTCAGTGAAAGTGGCTCAGTAATATCTGAGTTAAGGTGTAATCCCATAGATAAATGAGAGTATGATGAGATTGGATCAGGCAGTTATAATTATGGATAATTATAAGAGAGGCCCTTCAAAATAGTATGATTGATTCGAATTTTTGATTATTTTGGCAGAAATAGTGTTTTTAAGATTTTGCTATAATGTGAAGGAAGATTTGTATGGTACACTTGTCACTTAAAACAGAAATGTTATTAAGTAAGTAACAGAGTTATACTGTATAGCACAGGGAATTACAGCCATTGTCTTGTAATAACCCACAATCTGCAAAAGTACTGAATCAATATGCTGTATACCTGAAATTAGTACAATATTATAAATCAAATATATTTCAATAAAAATGCAAATTTACATGATTTTTGTACTTAAGAAAGATTATAGTACAATATAAATTCTTAGCTACAATACACAAATCCCATATTTCTGCTTTCTTAGCTACAATACCCAAATCCCATATTTCTGCTTTCACCAGGAAAAAAAATCCATCTAGAATTTTGTGTTTATTACTCTATCTTTTTAAAAGTAGTTTTATCATACATGTATATATATCTATTTACATTTTTCTCATTTTGAGCTTTATGAAAATAATATTGAGGTCTATAAAGCCTTTTATCATTTGCTTTTTAAAAACAATATAGTATTTAAAAATTCATCCTTGTTGTGATATGTAACTCTCTTACTGATTTGTACTACTATATAATATTCTGCAATATTCCTGACAATACCAAGGGTTGGTATGGATCTGTGGGAATTCTTAGATATTACAAATGTGAGTGTAAATGGTATAAAATTATGAAAAACAGTTTAGCATTGACTTATTATTTTATAGTTTCTTTCCTATATATAGATTTCAGATCTAGAAAGATAAACTTGAATTATAATTGTTATGGAATTATCCATGACAGTGTTCATTTCATAAGTGTAGTATACAAGGTTAGGTGTGTGACATATAACTAATACCATTAATGTGAAAATTCAGCTATGGAATAATTACTTTCTATTCAAACACCAATTCAAATTCAAAGCATATTATCCCTTATAGTAAAAATAGATTTTGACAATAATAAAAACAATAAAAGAAAGTGAAAGCTGCTCACTGGTATCCAACTCTTTGTGACCCTATGGACTATATAGTCCATCGAATTCTCCAGGCCAGAATACTGGAGTGGTAGCCTTTACCTTCTCCAGGGATCTTCCAAACCCAGGAATTGAAGCCAAGTTTCCTGCATTGCAGGCAGATTCTTTACCAGCTAAGCCATAAGGGAAGCCCAAGAATACTGGAGTGGGTAATCTATCCCTTCTCCAGCGGATCTTCCCAACCCAGAAATTGAACTGGGGTCTCTTAAATTGCAGGCGGATTCTTTACCAACAAAGCTATCAGAGAAGCCCAAGAAAAACACTGAAGATTAAGAAAATTTTGGTTAATTTGATGTAAATATATATGTAATAGAGCTTCCCATCTTGTAAATATTTACGTGAACTTGATTTGAGAAATTCACACCCTTGTATGTCACTGTAGAAGGCAGCAGAGCCATAAAGAACAAATCCTGGATTTGGTGTCAAGAATTGGAATCTACACAAGTGCTCCACCTCTCAAGTCTCAATTGATCTTAACCTCGTAACATTAGTTTCATCATTGGTAAAATAGAGGTCCTGGTGTCAGACTTATTTCCATGGCTATGTGTCAATTAAATGAAACAATATGGGAAAATTCCTCTAGCGATACACTGTTTACTATTGTTACATCACTGTTGTTTGAAGAACCCTGCTTTGGGAAGCCAATCCAGATCATGTCTTTTTGAACATTTATATCAGGAGAATGTGTCTCAGTGGCCTGATGTATATTGAAAGAGACTTGTTTAAAGGATGTTTTGAACCCTGCTTAATACTAAATCTTCTCTATATTTTGTTACATAAAGTGAACAAGAAGCTGTCTGAAGAATTTAAAGTAACATTTTTTCCTTATATGGCTTCTTTAAAACTTATCTTAAAAGAGAGATAAGATTCTGTTGTAAAGATTGAATACTTTTCTTTGCTCTTTGTGGAAAAAATTCCTAGAATGAAACAAAAACTCTCCTGCATGATGATAGTACACTATAATATTGAAGCTTTGATCCTAAGTGTCAGTAGCTGTCTGACATGATTAGTATGTAAGCACTGAGGTCTAGCTAAATACTGGCAAAATTCTAGTACCTGAGTGACTATATTATAAACTTTGTTAATAATGATTTTAAAATTTGATATGTGAAAAGCTGGAACTATAAAAAGTTAAACAAATTGACAAATTTTCTAGGCTAAATAATAAAAGTTATGCCCTTTTATAGATGACAAACTAGTTTGTACCCCCAAACTAGTTTGTAAACTCTAAATGACTTGTAAATATCAACTCCAGTTAATGCCTGGATGAAGAAATACCTGTGGCTTGGAAACCTGGGAACTGATGGATAAAACTCTTTGGTTAAAGGTAAGGGTGCTTAAACCTTTGGTGCTCCGCTAAGCTAAATGCAAACAGTATTATTTTAATAGATTCTGGGGTACCTCAGTAACCTAATTTTTAGAGGATTATATCTAAAATAACTCTGGTGAATGGTGAATGGATTATCTCTTGTGTTTTGTCCTTTACTCTCTCTAGTTTCTTTATTATTCAAACCATTCTGTCACTTTTGTCCAAAGTCAAGTTTCAGAAAGAGAAAAACAAATTATTAACCAAGGAAATTTGGGACATAGCTAATTTATACTTTAAAAAAAATCCCTGTTTTCTAGTTATTTATTTTTGTTTCTTTATAAATTTCATTTCTTTATTTTTGGCTGCACTTGTGGAGGGCAGGGACTGCTCTCTAGTTGCAGTGCCCAGGCTTCTCACTGCAGTGGCATTTCTTGTTGCAGAACGTGGGCTCTAGGCACACAGGTTTCAGCAGTTGTGTCTCTTGGGCTTAGTTGCTCCATGGCATGTGGAATCTTCCCAGACCAAGGATCGAACCTCTGTCCCCTGTATTGGAAGGTGGATTCTTAACCACTAGACCATCAGGAAGTCCTTTTTAGTTATTTTAAAATGTGTCATCAGCGTATTTGAGGAGCTCTCATTTAGTTGAATCTCTTCACAGATATCTATAGTATCTTCTAGCATGATTTCTGAAATCATTTGGCATTACTTTTCCATTTACAAACAGTATTAAAAAACACACAAATGCATATTCTCAGATTTTCATTGAATGATTGCATTTTCTTAGCTTTAGTTCAGCTCAGTTCAGTCGCTCAGTCATGTCTGACTCTTTGCGACCCCATGAATCTCAGCACACCAGGCCTCCCTGTCCATCACCATCTCCTGGAGTTCACTCAAACTCATGTCCATTGACTTGGTGATGCCATCCAGCCATCTCATCCTCTGTTGTCCCCTTTTCCTCCTGCCCCCAATCCCTCGCAGCATCAGAGTCTTTTCCAATGAGTCAACTCTTCGCATGAGGTGGCCAAAGTACTGGAGTTTCAGCTTTAGCCTCATTCCTTCCAAAGAACACCCAGGGCTGATCTCCTTTA
>SJYT01035027.1:0-20130 GCA_006410635.1 Cephalophus harveyi | reverse complement strand
GGCCCACTTGACTTCACATTCCAGGATGTCTGGCTCTAGATGAGTGATCACACCATCGTGATTATCTGGGTCATGAAGATCTTTTTTGAACAGTTCTTCCATGTATTCTTGCCACCTCTTCTTTATATCTTCTGCTTCTGTTAGGCCCATACCATTTCTGTCCTTTATTGACCCTATCTTTGCATGAAATGTTCCCTTGGTATATCTAATTTTCTTGAAGTAATCTCTAGTCTTTCCCATTCTGTTCTTTTCCTCTATTTCTTTGCATTGATCACTGAAGAAGGCTTTCTTATCTCTTCTTGCTATTCTTTGGAACTCTGCATTCAGGTGCTTATATCTTTCCTTTTCTCCTTTGCTTTTCACTTCTCTTCTTTTCACAGCTATTTGTAAGGCCTCCCCAGACAGCCATTTTGCTTTTTTGCATTTCTTTTCCATGGAGATGGTCTTGATACCTGTTTCCTGTACAATGTCATGAACCTCATTCCATAGTTCATCAGGAACTCTATCTATCAGATCTAGGCCCTTAAATCTGTTTCTCACTTCCACTGTATAATCATGAGGGATTTCATTTAGGTCATACCTGAATGTTCCAGCGGTTTTCCCTACTTTCTTCAATTTAAGTCTGAATTTGGTAATACGGAGTTCATGATCTGAGCCACAATCAGCTCCTGGTCTTGTTTTTGTTGACTGTATAGAGTTCTCCATCTTTGGCTGCAAAGAACAAAATCAATCTGATTTTGATGTTGACCATCTGGTGATGTCCATGTGTAGAGTCTTCTCTTGTGTTGTTGGAAGAGGGTGTTTGCTATGACCAGTGCATTTTCTTGGCAAAACTCTATTAGTCTTTGCCCTGCTTCAATCTTCATTCCAAGGCCAAATTTGCCTGTTACTGCAGGTGTTTCTTGACTTCCTACTTTTTCATTCCAGTCCCCTATAATGAAAAGGACATCTTTTTTAGGTGTTAGTTCTAAAAGGTCTTGTAGGTCTTCATAAAACTGTTCAACTTCAGCTTCTTCAGTGTTACTGGTTGGGGCATAGATGCTTTTCTTATGTTTGTAGACGAGGAATTTAACCTTTACTCTGACTCTCAGTATGTGGTCAGGCTGTTTCTGCACATTGAGACTGCAATCCTGCCTGAAAACAAAGCTACTTTCACTTGTTAACTAAGTTGCAGCAGCAAATTTGGAAACCTAACCGAGCATTTTTTATTGGCCCCATTCGAGCTCATTCTGCACTGCTTGGGCCTTTAAATTCTTTAAATGATTTGGCAGATTCACTAACCAGGGTTACAGTTGCCAGTGTGAGGAATTCCACCCGTGACAATGTCATGTGGCAGAGCTCTGATGGCAAGGCTTATCAGACCTCAGGTTTTCCCCCTGGTATTTCCTGAGCATGTACCCCCCAAAATAAAAATCTGCCTGCTTTTCCACTCTTCTGACACACTCTGGAAAAAGTCATCTCAGGGCTTTAGTCTTCTGCATTTGAAAGGATGTTTCAGCTCAAACCCCCTCTGATAACTCTCTAGCTTGCCTAACAGGTTCCCCTGGACCTCTTACAGCTTGTGAATTGCTTACAGCCCCACAACTGCGAGAGGCACAAAGCTTAAAAGCATCTTAAAGATACAGAGCCTTTTCTAAAGAGTTAAAAATTATATTGGTAGAGGGTTTTCACTGTTGACTCAATGACTGATGCCAGGCCTCCATATTCTTTATCTTTTAGGCACCTGGGAGGATGTTAATCAATGTAAACAGGATATGGAAAAATATATATAGTAGTTTTGATGTTAGCAACACTAGACTTTTGAGTTAATTACTTTTCTTTTGTTATAAATCACTGTACTCCTTTTACTTGTTATAAATTGCTGTATCTTTGCTATGTAAGAATGTAACTTTATTTAGTGCTTTCTGAGACTGGCACCAGACTTTGGGAAGATCAACACAAATAAGTCTTCTGGTTGACAAACCCTTATCAGAAAAAAGGCTGTAAAATGTTAATTGGCCCTTTAGTCCGGAAGATGATGTAAATCACCTAAGTTTTTTGTATACAACTAGGTATGCAGAGAGAAAAGCCTGGTTTTGATATGAATCTGGGCTGCATAATTTTGTATTACCCATTGATCTCTATGTACAATCAAAAAAGTATAAAAGGCCTTTCTAGACAATAGAGACTGGGCAAGTCATTGGAAGGACTGGTTTTCCCCGTGTCTCCTCTTTACTCAAATTTCAGGGTGAATTCCCATCTGGGGCATGGAGGCTCCCCATGTCTACTTACTTGTCCCAGCTTCTAAGATCCGTAAGAGAGAGAGCCTCAGGTGGGGCACTCTCTGATATTCAAATGGACACCAGTGGCCCAACGTAGATAGTGCAAGTTCCTTGTCTGCAACTGTATTGGTTTTCCATATAAACCAAGTTATTCAGTCTCTTTTCTCCGCTAAATTTTCCTACTACACTATTTCTTCCTAATCTAATCTTATATTAATAAATAAATAAGTTTTCCTCGCGTACGCCATCCCCGCTTCGAATTTTCCTGGATCCACCAGGGCTGGACCCCGGCAACGGTGCCCTCTGTTTTTGAAGAAGCCCGAACCTCTCACTCACTTCATCATTAAAATGCTACCACATTAAGATATCAATTTCAGATTCCTCGAGAATCTGCTCGAGAGATTGTTCCTTCCTGTTCACATTGTCCCACTACCATAAATAGTTTGTCTATGGGAGTTAATCCTCGTGGTCTCAGACCTAATGCACTTTGGCAGATGGATGTAACTCATGTCTCCTCATTTGGAAAATTGTCTTTTGTTCATGTAACTATAGATACCTTTTCTCATGTTATTGTTGTCACTGCTCGCACTGAAGAGGCATATAGGGATGCAATACAACATCTCTTTACTTGTTTTTCATATTTGGGTCCGCCAAGGGCTTTAAAAACCGATAATGCCCCTGCTTACACTTCTAAGTCTTTCCAGGAATTTTGTACAAAGTTTCAAATAAAACATAACACAGGCATCCCCTATAATTCCCAGGGACAAGCTATAGTAGAAAGAGCACACCAAACATTAAAAATACAAATTCAAAAATTAAAGGAAATGGAATTTAAGTATAATTCCCCCCATCAGATTTTACAACATGTTCTCTTTGTAATAAATAATCTGAATGTTGATTCGTCTGGAACCATCATTGGTGTCCAGAACAACAAAATATAAAGCCGTTGGTAAAGTGGAAGGACCTACTCTCTGGACAATGGAAAGGTCCCGATCCATTGTTAACTAGCAGTCGAGGATATGCTTGTATTTTTCCACAGGACGCAGATTCACCGATTTGGATCTCGGACAGACTGTTTCGTCATGTTGCAGCTCCCCAGACACCTGGTTCCTCCACTGTCGCAACTCCAAAAAAGGAAGGGGCCTCCTCTACCTACACTCCCTCCACCAGTACGAGAAATGCCACTGAACTCAAGACGACTGGCATCAGAGATCCCTGATGAACAGGGAGTGGATCCGCCCACCAGACAGATGTCACAACTCCATATGCAAGATATTGCTCCCCCTAATCCTTTACCATGCAGGAAGGTGCCAGGACGTCCTACTCAGACAACTCAGCAAGCCTCCATACCCACCTGGGGACAGATTAAAAGGCTCTGTCACCAGGCACAGGGGATAGCTTCTTTACAGGGATCTTCAACCTCCCCTGAGAAAGTGTTTATTGCTATGCTTACTGTACTATCTTGCCAGGTAGGCATCTCCTCCCCCACTCCAGAAAATTATTGGGCATATTTCCCTGGTCCTCCAACTTTTCAAGTAGTCACATGGAGTAGTGACCCTATAAGGGTTAATACAGATCAACCTCGCCTTCTGGGAGGATCTTATACTTCCTATGTAAAAGACCAATACCCTATTAATTTCAATTATACCTTTAGGTGACTAACAGACGATCTTCCTGTTTGCTTTAATTTTCCCTCTGGTCATACAGGAAACTTTATTACTCCCACCAAAAAAGGATGTGTTGGAGCCTCTGAAAAAGCAGTTCTGACAGACTCCCCAACCTCAAAATTTGCATTTAAAGGGGATTGGTCAGTTTGGATATTACAAGCTCGTATGCCTCGGGCCTTGACCCCTATAAATCCTTGTTTCTCAAAGCTCCACCAGAATATCCAAATTGTGACAATGTTACTCCCTCAGATGTCATATGGAAAACTATAGATGATCGTTTAGGGTATCCTATTTGGAAATCTTGTACTTATAACTCAAGAACTGATTACATAATACCGGGAGGAGGAAATTATACAATTCAGTTTTTCTTTTGTTATAAATCACTGTACTCCTTTTACTTGTTATAAATTGCTGTATCTTTGCTATGTAAGAATGTAACTTTATTTAGTGCTTTCTGAGACTGGCACCAGACTTTGGGAAGATCAACACAAATAAGTCTTCTGGTTGACAAACCCTTATCAGAAAAAAGGCTGTAAAATGTTAATTGGCCCTTTAGTCCGGAAGATGATGTAAATCACCTAAGTTTTTTGTATACAACTAGGTATGCAGAGAGAAAAGCCTGGTTTTGATATGAATCTGGGCTGCATAATTTTGTATTACCCATTGATCTCTATGTACAATCAAAAAAGTATAAAAGGCCTTTCTAGACAATAGAGACTGGGCAAGTCATTGGAAGGACTGGTTTTCCCCGTGTCTCCTCTTTACTCAAATTTCAGGGTGAATTCCCATCTGGGGCATGGAGGCTCCCCATGTCTACTTACTTGTCCCAGCTTCTAAGATCCGTAAGAGAGAGAGCCTCAGGTGGGGCACTCTCTGATATTCAAATGGACACCAGTGGCCCAACGTAGATAGTGCAAGTTCCTTGTCTGCAACTGTATTGGTTTTCCATATAAACCAAGTTATTCAGTCTCTTTTCTCCGCTAAATTTTCCTACTACACTATTTCTTCCTAATCTAATCTTATATTAATAAATAAATAAGTTTTCCTCGCGTACGCCATCCCCGCTTCGAATTTTCCTGGATCCACCAGGGCTGGACCCCGGCAACGGTGCCCTCTGTTTTTGAAGAAGCCCGAACCTCTCACTCACTTCATCATTAAAATGCTACCACATTAAGATATCAATTTCAGATTCCTCGAGAATCTGCTCGAGAGATTGTTCCTTCCTGTTCACATTGTCCCACTACCATAAATAGTTTGTCTATGGGAGTTAATCCTCGTGGTCTCAGACCTAATGCACTTTGGCAGATGGATGTAACTCATGTCTCCTCATTTGGAAAATTGTCTTTTGTTCATGTAACTATAGATACCTTTTCTCATGTTATTGTTGTCACTGCTCGCACTGAAGAGGCATATAGGGATGCAATACAACATCTCTTTACTTGTTTTTCATATTTGGGTCCGCCAAGGGCTTTAAAAACCGATAATGCCCCTGCTTACACTTCTAAGTCTTCACAGGAATTTTGTACAAAGTTTCAAATAAAACATAACACAGGCATCCCCTATAATTCCCAGGGACAAGCTATAGTAGAAAGAGCACACCAAACATTAAAAATACAAATTCAAAAATTAAAGGAAATGGAATTTAAGTATAATTCCCCCCATCAGATTTTACAACATGTTCTCTTTGTAATAAATAATCTGAATGTTGATTCGTCTGGAACCATCATTGGTGTCCAGAACAACAAAATATAAAGCCGTTGGTAAAGTGGAAGGACCTACTCTCTGGACAATGGAAAGGTCCCGATCCATTGTTAACTAGCAGTCGAGGATATGCTTGTATTTTTCCACAGGACGCAGATTCACCGATTTGGATCTCGGACAGACTGTTTCGTCATGTTGCAGCTCCCCAGACACCTGGTTCCTCCACTGTCGCAACTCCAAAAAAGGAAGGGGCCTCCTCTACCTACACTCCCTCCACCAGTACGAGAAATGCCACTGAACTCAAGACGACTGGCATCAGAGATCCCTGATGAACAGGGAGTGGATCCGCCCACCAGACAGATGTCACAACTCCATATGCAAGATATTGCTCCCCCTAATCCTTTACCATGCAGGAAGGTGCCAGGACGTCCTACTCAGACAACTCAGCAAGCCTCCATACCCACCTGGGGACAGATTAAAAGGCTCTGTCACCAGGCACAGGGGATAGCTTCTTTACAGGGATCTTCAACCTCCCCTGAGAAAGTGTTTATTGCTATGCTTACTGTACTATCTTGCCAGGTAGGCATCTCCTCCCCCACTCCAGAAAATTATTGGGCATATTTCCCTGGTCCTCCAACTTTTCAAGTAGTCACATGGAGTAGTGACCCTATAAGGGTTAATACAGATCAACCTCGCCTTCTGGGAGGATCTTATACTTCCTATGTAAAAGACCAATACCCTATTAATTTCAATTATACCTTTAGGTGACTAACAGACGATCTTCCTGTTTGCTTTAATTTTCCCTCTGGTCATACAGGAAACTTTATTACTCCCACCAAAAAAGGATGTGTTGGAGCCTCTGAAAAAGCAGTTCTGACAGACTCCCCAACCTCAAAATTTGCATTTAAAGGGGATTGGTCAGTTTGGATATTACAAGCTCGTATGCCTCGGGCCTTGACCCCTATAAATCCTTGTTTCTCAAAGCTCCACCAGAATATCCAAATTGTGACAATGTTACTCCCTCAGATGTCATATGGAAAACTATAGATGATCGTTTAGGGTATCCTATTTGGAAATCTTGTACTTATAACTCAAGAACTGATTACAGAATACTGGGAGGAGGAAATTATACAATTCAGGACTGGAGCAACCCAAATCCAAGTCTGGACCCACTGTCCAATGGTGATTTTATTGATAGATTGGGCAATTGGAAAGAATATTCAGTTCCTTGGCCATTAGCCACCACTAGATGGCATCATAATCAATTTGCTCCCCCTATGCTATCATACAGTTAAGGGTAAAACCTTTTGGCAGTCAGAAATTTGGAGAGCCCTTGGCACTACTGCCCCTATTATTTTAACCCTGCCAGAAAATAATTCTATTTACTTTATTTTAGCTTGTCTACCCTCTCCTTATGTTTTTCTTTTCACTAATGACTCTGGAAGACTTAATATACAATTGAATTATTCAGGTGGACCTAATGTAGTGTCCTGTGAGCAATGTATGCTTTTATCTTGCTTAACTCCTCAATATAATGTTTGCTCTTTTGGGGTGTTAAAACATCCACCCTATCTTATGGTGCCTGTAACTGTAGCCACTTATTGGTATGATAACCATGGCCTTGCTGTGCTGCAACAACTACAAGATTTAATGCGATCACAATGGTTTGGGGGCTTACTTATTTTGGGAATATTGGCTTTAATTACTGCAATTACTTCTGTTACTGTGGCAGCAATATCATTGACTCAACCAGTGCTATACTGCCCAATGTGTTGATACTATGTCTAACAATGTTTCTTTAACGCTGGCAACACAGGAAGTTATAGACAGGAAACTAGAAATGAGGGTAGACGCCCTAGAAGAAGCAATAATACATATTGGGACTGCATTACAGGCTTTAAAAGTAAAATTGGCACTGTCCTGTCATGCCGACTACTGGTGGATATGTGTATCACCCCAGAAAGTAAACGAGACTGATTATGACTGGGAGAAAATTAAAAATCATATTTCAGGTGTTTGGAATAGCTCAGATATTAGTTTATATTTAGGGAAACTTCATATTCATATACAGGCCATGGAACACTCCTGATTAGATTTTACTGCTGCAGGAGTAGCAAGTGACTTTTTCCATACTTTCTCTAAATTTATTTCTGGAAATAACATTCTGTCTACTATTTTTAGCTATGTTGCTGTCGCTGCTTTAAATCTGCTTCTCATAATTATTTTTCCTTGTATTATCAGGATTCTTCTATAGAGCATTCAGAAGCTCGTGACTGAACTACATCTGGCTGTCTCAAGAAATAAAAAAGGGGGAGAGGCCGGGAGCCAGCGAGGGAGATCCCACCCATGACAAAGGTCATGAGGAAGAGGCCTAACAGGCAAAGGTGAGTCAGGACTCGAGGGAACTGCTGGACCTGCTGGAGCACCTACCCCAAAACCAGAATTTGCCTGTCTTGCGATATTTCACCAACTCCTCTTTTACCAATGGAGGGCTGTCCCCGACCAACTTTCTCTGAAGAAAATTAACTTAGAACTCTAGTTATTAAGTCTCCTGGGCATAATTGGGGTGTTTCAATTCAAACCCCTCTGATAGCTTTCTAACTTGCCTGACAGGTTTATCCAGACTTTTACAATTACGCATGAGACTGTTTACAGACTCACAACTGCAAGAGACACATTTTAGGAATGTAGAGCCTTTCAAGGAGTTAAAAACTATTAGAATAGTATTGGTGAAGGATTTCATTGTTGAAACAATACTTGCTGCCAAGTTTTCATATCCTTTATTTGTTGTGTAAATAAAGTGCATTAATTAATATAGTTGGTGTATAGAAAAAATAATTAGCAACATTAGATCCTTGAGTTAAGTACTTTCTCTTTTGTAACCCACTGCATCTTTGTTCTATAAGAATGTAACTTTATTTAGTACTTTGAAAATGATGTAGATTAAAGAAAAAAAACACGTCAAGGGAAAATGAGTTTTTCAGTTGATTACAATTTATCAAGGAAAAGAGCCATAAAATGTTAACTGGCATCCTGGCCAGAAGATAATGTAAATCACCTGAGACCTTTTGTATATGGAAAGGTATGAAGAAAGAAAGCCTGGTACCAAGAAAGGTCAGGATTGCTGCCCCTGCATTACTCTGCATCTTCCATTATGTAAAATTTAGGGTATATAAACTCCATCTGAAAATAAAGTTATGGGTCTTGAAGAGCTTGGTCTCCCAATGTCATAATTTCTTTCTCTCTTTAACTCTTTTTCAGGCTAATTCCCTGGAGGGCAGGGGCCCTCTGAGTTCACTGTCCTGCCTGGGCTTCTAAGACCCACTCAAGAAGGTGCCCAAGGTAGGGGCACCTTCCATGATTCGAGAGGGTGCCAGCAGCCAATGTGAACAGTGCAAGTCCCTTGTCCAGAGCTTTATTGGCTATCTGCATAAACCAAGGAATATCAGCCTCTTTTCTCTCCCCTATTCTCTTAACTGAAAATTCTTTGCTTATCTCTCTATATATCTATATATTTCTCTCGACATGCCATCCATGCTTCGGACACACTGGACTCAACCAAGGCTGGTGCCTGGTAACAAGCAGGACCCTGAGGTCCCCAATGTAACTCGAGAGGAACACCAAGTTTCCTTCGGGAACTCGAGAAAAACCAGGAGATTCTCCCTTCAACACGAGATGGGGCCCTCTTACGATGCAGCGTCTCGAGAGAAATCAGACCTTCTCTCTTGAGCCTAGAAAGTGTCCTTGCAACAATTGAGGCAACTCAAGAAGTTCCCTGACATCCCCGTTCCCACTTGAGAAGAACAACGAGTGTCCAACACAAATAAGAAGAGCCCTGTTTTTCCCTCTTCATCTAGAGATGAGGGTCCATTTCCGTGCTTTGTCAGGAAAGGAATCCCAGCATTCCTGTCGCACCTCAAGAGGAGGTGGTCTCAACTTGAAACTCTAGAGGAACTACAGGGGTCATGCCACAATTCAGAAAGATCCTGAGGTCCCAAACCACTCCAGATACAACTGATTCCCCTGAACGGACTCGATTGTCACTGCCAGTATTGACTCTAACATTATGGCAGGTGTGACAGCCATGTGGCACCTCAAGAGAAAGCCACAGATCCCTATGTCAACTCGACAGGAAGCCTGACAGTTCTTCTACAGCTTGAAAGGAAAGTGGACTTGCATGGCTCCACACGAGACGAGGCCTGACTCCCCTATTGAAACTCCATAGGAACCCTGAGATCCATCTCAGCACTGGAGAAGAATCCTAAGGTTCTGGCCTCAAATCCAGATGAGGACCTAGGACACTCACTGACTAGACAGGAATCCCGAGAGGCCCCTCGCATCTGGCATGGAGACTTGACTTTCCTGAGGCAACATGAGTGGGTCCCTGAGGTCCCTGTCAAAACTCGAGAGGAACACAAAGTGTCCTGTTGCAACTTGAGAGAAACCAGGAGATTCTCTTCTCAATGCGAGATGAGGCCCTTTTCCACTGTGGCCACTCGAGAGAAATCCCTCCTTCCCTCCTGAGCCTCAAAAGGGTCCTTGACACCTTTGATGCAACTCAAGAAGTCCCCTGACATACACATCTCCACTCGAGAGGAACACCGAGGGCCCATCACAACCCAAGAAGAGCCCCGTTTTTCCCCCCTCATCTCGAGATGAGGGTCCATTTCCCTGTTGCGTCGGGAAAGGAATCCCAGCGTTCCCATCGCACCTCAAGAGGAAGCAGTCTCAACTTGAAATTCAAGAGGAATTCCAGGGGTTGTGCCACAATTCCAAAAGACCCCGATGTCCCAATCGACTCCAGATACACCTGATTCCCCTGCACTGACTCGACTGTCACCCTGAATATTGACTCAGAATAGGATGGCAGGTGTGACAGGACTGTGGCACCTCTAGAGAAAGCCATAGATCCTTATGTCAACTCGACAGGAAGCCTGACACTACTTTTACAGCCTGAGAGGAAAGCGCACTTGCACATCTCCACACGAGCTGAAGCCTGATTCCTCTGATGAAACTCCATAGGAACCCCGAGATCCATGTCAGCCCTGGAGAGGAACCCTGAGGTTCCGGCCTCAAATCCAGATGAGAACCTAAGCCCCGTCATGGACTGGAGAGGAATCTCAAGTGGCCCTTCACAACTCGCATGGAGACTGGACTTTACTGAGGCAACACGAGCAGGTCCCTGAGGTCCCCATCGTTACTTGAGAAGAACCCTGAGTTTCCTGCCACAACTCGAGAAAAACCAGGAGATTCTCCCCTCAATGTGAGATGAGGCCCTTTTCCACTGCGGCATCTTGAGAGAAATCCCACCTTCCTTCTTGAGCCTCGAAAGGATCCTTGACACCCTAGAAGCAACTCAAGAAGTTCCCTGACATACCCGTCTCCACTCAAGAGGAACACCGAGTGTCCCCACATAACTCAAAAAGAGCCCCATTTTTCTCTCCTCATCTCAAAATAAGGGTCCATTTCCCTCCTTCGTCGGGAAAGTAATCCTGGCATTCTCGTCACACCTCAAGAGGAGGCGGTTTCAACTTGAACTCGAGAGGAACTTTACCAGGATCCAGCCTTGGTGGATCCAGGGTAATTCAAAGCAGGGACGGAGTTGGCATCTAGAGGAAAGTTGTTTAATTAAAGATATGGAGAGGAATTAGGGAAGAATAGTGTAGTAGGAAAATTAGTGGAGAAAAGAGTCTGAATACCTTGGTTTATGCAGAAAACCAAAACAACTCAGTACAAGTGGTTTACACTGCCTACATATGCCACAGGCATCTTCCCGGTCTCCCGGAGGAGCAGAGATATAAAGTGCCTTCCCGTTCAGATCTTAGAAGCCCTCACAACATTAGTAGGCTCGGCGAGCTTTCACGCTCCAGATGAGAATTCAGCCAGAAAAGAAGAGAGTGAGAAAACATGATATGGGGGAAACCAGTCTTTCAAGGAACTGGTCCTGATTCTTTATTTTCCAGGGCTGCTTTTATACTTTCAGTTACACATAGAGATAAATGGGAAATACAAAATCACGCGGGGTCAGCAGTCCTGACCCTTATTGAAACCACACTGTCTTTCTGAATTCATTCCAATATACAAATTTCTCAGGTGATTTATATCATTTTATGACCAAGAGGCCTACAAGCATTTTATGACCCTTTCTGATGATGATTAGTCAACCAGAAAAATTATTTTCTCCAAAGGTGATTTTCCTTCAGTCAGGCACCACCCTCCGAAGGCACCAGATAAAGTTCCATTCTTACAGGGAAAAGGTGCAGTGGGCTATAATCAAAAAAAGAATTTACTTAGCCTAAGGTCTAACATGATTACTATCAAGACTAATACTTATTTCCCTTATAGTCTAGTTATTGCAAACGTGTATAAGGGGCAAGTCATATGGAGGCTTAGCAGCAAATATTGGCTCAACAATGAAACTGTCCACTGATATAATTTCTACCTGACTCACTAATACTATACTAATAATTTTCTAACTTCTCAAAAGAATCTGTATTTAGAAAGTTTATAGCATCGTGCCTCTCATGGTTGGGAGGCTGTGAACAATCACATTTGGCCGGACAAACCTGTTAGGCAGGCTAGAGAGCCATCAGAGGAGCTTGTGGAGTGAAACACTCTTGTTACGCCCAGGGGATTTATTAACTGGAGCTCTAATTTAGCTCCATTTCAGAGAGAGGTGGTGGAGGATAGCCTCCTGTAATGTCAGAAGTGTAAGTGAAAGCATAGTTCAGTAAGGTAGGCAGACTCTGGTTTTGGGTATAGATGCTCGAGAATGTCCAGGGGGACCCTTGAGGCCTGATCCTGCCTTTGCATATGTCAGACCTCCTTTCTCATGACATTTGCCATGGGCTGGATTCCTCACGCTGGTTCCTGACAGACCTGCAGGGGTCATACCACAATTCAAAAAGACCCAGATGTCCCAATCCACTCCACATACACCTGATTTCCTTGCACTGACTCGACTGTCACCCTGAGTATTGACACAAAACACGATGGCAGGTGTGACAGCACTGTGGGACCTCGAGAGAAAGTCACAGGTCCCTATGTGAACACGACAGGAAGCTTGACACTACTTTTACAGCTCAAGAGGAAAGTAGACTTCCATGTATCCACAAGAGACGAGGCCTGACTCCACTGTTAAAACTCCATAGGAACCGCGAGATCCATGTCAGCACTGGAGAGGAACCCTGAGTTTCCGTCCTCAATTCCAGATTAAGACCTAGGACCCAGCCCTGACTGGAGAGGAATCCCGAGAGGCCCCTCGTAACTCAAATGGAGACTTGACTTTCCTGAGGCAACATGTGCGGGTCGCTGAGGTCCTCATCATAACTTGAGAGGAACCCCAAGTTTCCTGCCGCAGCTCGAGAAAAACCAGGAGATTCTCCCCTCAATGCAAGATGAGGCCCTTTTCCATGGCAGAGTCTCAAGAGAATTCCCACCTTCCCTCTTGAGCCTCGAAAGGGTCGTTGACACCCTTGATGCAACTCAAGAAGTTCCCAGACATACGCGTCTCCATTTGAGAGGATCACCAAGTGTCCCGCCACAATTCAAGAAGAGCCCCGTTTTTCCCTCTTCATCTCGAGATGAGGGTCCATTTCCCTGCTTCATCAGGAAAGGAATCCCGGCGTTCCCATCTCACCACAAGAGGTGGTGGTCTCCACTTGAAACTCGAGAGGAATTCCCAGGGTTGTACCACAATTCAAAAAGACCCCGAAGTCCCAGTCTACTCCAGATAAACCTGATCCCCCTGCCTTGAATTGACTGTCACACCTAGTATCGTCTCAAAACACGATGACACGTGTTACAGCCCTGTGGCACCTCGAGAGAAAGCCATATATCCCTATGTCAACTCGATCGGGAGCCTGGCACTACTTTTACAGCTCGAGAGGAAAACAGACTTCCATGTCTCCACACGAGACAAGGCCTGACTCCCCTGTGGAAACTCCATAGGTGCCAGGAGCCAGCATGGGAGATTCCACCCATGAGAAAGTAATGTGGAAGAGACCTAAGAGCAAGGCTTATCAGGACTTGAGGGACACCCTGGACCTCCTCGGTCTTCTACCCAAAAACCAAAATCTGTCTGTCTTACTATTTTGTGCCTTTTGCCAACTCTTTTGACATTAACAGGGAGCAATCCCTGACCACCTTTCTCTGGAGAAACTCAACTTAGAGCTCTAGCTAATAAGTCTCCTTGAAATGAAAAGAATATTTCAATTCATACCCCCTCTATTGGCATGCTAGCTTGCCTGACAGGTTTATCCAGACCGTTGCAACTACACATGTGATTATTCACAGCCTCCCAACTGTGAGAAGCACGGGAAGGCTAAAACATTCTCAATATATAGAGCCTTTCGAAGAGTTAAAAGCTATTAGTGTAGTGCTGATTTAGGGCTTCATTGTTGAGCCAATGTTTGCGGCTAAGTTCCCATATCTCTTCTCCACCTTGCACCTGGGAGTTCAATAGTTAATGTCGTTGGAATTTAAGAAACACAGCAATAACCTTTGAATAAACCATATCAGACTTTTGAACTAATTGGTTCTTTCTTTGTTGTAAATCACTGCACCTTTGCTCCATGGAAATATAACTCTGTTTAATACTTTCTGAGGCTGAGATAGATTAAAAATATAAAGAAATACCACTTCAAAGGAAAATAATTTTTCAGGTGGAGCAGCCTTTATCAAAAGAGGGTCATAAAATGTCCACAGGCCTCCAAGGCCAGAAGATAATGCACACACCATTGTTTATGGGAAAGGTATGCAGAAAAAAACCTGGTTTCAATAAAGACAAAACAGATGTAATGTTTGGGCTGACTCTGTATGACTTTGCATCTTTCATTCCCCTCTATGTACAAGCCAAAGTATAAAAGCTTCCCTGAAAAATAAAGTTATGGGCCTTGCTCACCGAAGCTTGATCAGCCCGTGTCTTTTTTTCTTTCTTTCTCTCTCTCTCTCTTACTCTCTTTTTCAGGCTGCTCCCTTGGAGCACAGAGGCTCGCTGCTTTCAGTTTCCTGCCTGGGCTTCTAGGACCTGAACGGGAAGGCACTGTACGTCTTCACTCCCTTGGGAGACTGGGAGGGCACCTACATCCTAAGTGAACAGAGCAAGTCCCTTGTCTTGGGGCTTTATTGGCTTTCTGTATAAACCAAGGAATATCAGCCTCTTTCTCTCCTCTATGTTCTTATCTGCAACATTCTTTCTTTAACCCTCTCTAAATCTCTTCGCTGATACCTTCTCTCCTGAGGGTACCCCTGGATGCTGCGGGGGCTGGACCCCAGCAAGTTGTGCCCCAACCGGGACCCAAAAGGGTTCCACTTCTCCTGTTTGGATCCCAGACAGACTGATTCACCATGTCACAGCCCCCCAGACATCCAGTTCCCCCATTGCTTTGACCACAAAAGGAGAAAGACACTCCTCTGCCCCTGCTTCCACCACCCACCTGAAAAGTCCAACAGACTCTAAGACGACCAACAGCAGAGATCTTGCAAAAAACTTAATGTACAAATAAATTATTCAGGTGGACCTAATGTAATATCTTGTAAACAATGTAGGCTCTCATCTTGTTTTACCTCTCAATATAATGTTTGCTCCTTTGTGGTATTACAACGTCCATACTGTCTTATGGTGTCTGGAACAGTAACTACTTATTGGTATGATAACTATGGTCTTGCTGTGCTACAACTACAAGGTTTAATGCGATCACAACGGTTTGTTGGCTTACTTATCTTAAGAATATCAGCTTTAATAACAGCAATTCCTTCTGTTACTTCAATTACTACTGTTACTGTTGCTGTGGCAGTGATGTCGTTGGCTCAACAAGTACATACTGCCCAGTATGTTGATACTATGTCCGGCAATGTTTCTTTGGTGTTGGCAACACAGGAGGTTGTAGATGGGAAGCAAGAGGTGGGGGTGGATGCCCTGGAGGAGGCAGTGATGCGTGTTGGCACTGAATTGTAGGTTTTGAAAGTGGAGTTGGCATTGTCCTGTCATGCTGACTGTGGTGGATTTGTGTGGCACCCCTGAGGGTAAACCAGACGGATTGTTGCTAGGAAGGAATCGGGAATCATGTTTCAGAGATATGGAATGGCTCCAACATTGGTTTGGATTTGGGAAAACTTCATGGTCCAGTAGAGATCATGGAACACTCCCAATTAGATTTTACTGCTGCAGGAGTAACAATGACTTTTTCCATACATTTTCTAACTTTATTTCAAGAAAAAAAAACTTCTGTCTACTATTTTTAGCTATGCTGCTGTGGCCACTTTAATTCTGCTTCTCATAATTATTCTTCCTTGTATAGTTAAAACTCTTCAACAGTGCACTCACAAGCCCGTGACTGAATCACATCTGGCTGTCTTAAAAAATAAAAAAAGGGGGAGATGCTGGGAGCCAGCACGGGTGATCCCACCCATGAGAATGTCTTGTAGAAGAGACCTGACAAGCAAGCCGGATCAGGACACGAGGGACTCGTGGACCTGCTCAAGCATCTATGCCAAAACCAGAATCTGTCTGTCTTACTATTTTGTGCCTTTTACCAACTCTTCTGACATTAACAGGGGGCTGTACCCAACCACCATTCTCTGGAGAAAATGAACTTAAGGCTCTAGCTAATAAGTCTCCTGGACATGAAAAGAATTTTCAATTCAACCCCGCTCTGTTGGCATTCTAGCTTGTCTGACAGGTTTATCAAGACTCTTGCAGCTACACATGTGATTATTCACAGCCTCCCAACTGTGAGAAGCACGGGAAGCCTAAAACATTCTAAAAATATAGAGCCTTTCAAAGAGTTAAAAGCTATTAGAGTAGTGCTGGTTTAGGATTTCATTGTTGTGCCAATGCTTGCAGCTAAGTTCCCATATGTCTTCTCCACTGTGCACCTGGGAGTGAAATAGTTAATGTCATTGGAATTTAAGAAAAACAAGCAATAGCCTTGGAATAAACCATATCAGACCTTTGAACTAATTGGTTCTTTCTTTGTTGAGAAAGCACCTTTGCTCTGTAGAAATGTGACTCTGTTTAATACTTTCTGAGGCTGACAAAGATTAAAAATATAAAGAAGAAACATTTCAAGGAAAATGAGGTTTCTGGTTGAGCAGCATTTTATCAAAAGAGGGTCATAAAAGGTTGACAGGCCTCCAAGGCCAGAATATAATGTACACAACATTTTTTTATATGAAAGGTATGCAAAAAAAAAAAAAAATCCTGGATTCGATAAAAACAAAACAAATGTAATGTTTGGGCTGACTCTGTATGAGTCTGCATCTTTTATTTCCCTCTATGTAAAGCCAAGGTATAAAAGTTCCTTTTCAAAATAAAGTTATGGGCTTCACTCAATGAACCGTGGTCACCCCGTGTCTTATTTTCTTTCTTTCTTTCTCCTCTTGCACTCTTTTTCAGGCTGATCCCTTGGAGCACAAGTCTCTCTGCATTCACTTTCCTGCCTGGGTTGCGAAAACGTGAACGGGCAGGCACTCTGCATCTTCACTTCCTTGGGAGACCAGGAGGGCACCTGCATCTTATGTGAACAGAGCAAGTCTTGGGGCTTTTTTTGCTTTCTGTGTAAATGAGGAATATCAGCCTCTTTCTCTCTTCCATTTTCGTATCTGAAACATCCTTTCTTTATCTCTAACTTTCTTTGTCAATGCCTTATCTATTGAGGGTAACCATGAATCCCACAGGGGCTGGACCCTGGCACAAAGAAACACCGAGATCCATGTCAGCACTGGAGAGGAATCCTGAGGTTCCAGCCTCAACTTCAGATGAGAACCTTGGCCCCAGCACTGACTAGAGAGGAATCCTGAGAGGCTCCTCACAACTCGTATGGATATTTGACTTTCCTGACACAACACGAGCAGGTCCCTGAGGTCCCCGTCATAACTCTAAAGGAACCCCAAGTTTTCTGCTGCAACTCAAAACAAACAAACAAACAAAAAAACAGGAGATTCTCCCCTCAACGCGGGATGAGGCCCTTTTCTGCTGCGGCATCTCAAGAGAAATCCCACTTTCCCTCTTGAGCCATGCAATGGTCCTTGACCCCCTTGATGCAACTCAACAAGCTCCCAGAATACACGCCTCCATTCTAGAGGAACACTGAGGGTCCCACCATAACTCAAGAAGAGCCCAGTTTTACCCTCCTCATCGAGAGATGAAGGTCCATTTCCCTGCTTCATCGGGAAAGGAATCCCAGTGTTCCCATCTCACCTCAAGAGGAGGCGGTCTCAACTTGAAACTCGAGAGGAACTCTGCAAGGGTCCATCCCCAGTAGATTCAGGGTAATTCGAAGCAGGGATGGAGTGGGTGTCTAGAGGAAAATTGTTTAATTAAAGGTATGGAGAGAGATTAGGGAAGAAAAGAGTAGTAGGAAAATTAGTGGAGAAAAGAGGCTGAATAACTTGGTTTACACGGAGAACCAATAAAACCACAGGACAAAGGGTTTGCACTGCCTATGTATGCCACAGGTGTCTTTCCGGTCTCCCGGAGGATTGGAGACACAAAGTGCCTCCCCATTCAGGTCTTAGAAGCCCAGGCAAAATTAGTAGCCTTGGCAAGCTTCCACACTCCAGATGGGAATTCAGCCAGAAAAGAAGAGAGGGAGAAAACACGATACGGGGGAAACCAGTCTTTCAAGGAACTAGTCCTGTTTCTTTATTTTCCAGCGCTGCTTCTATACTTTAAGACATACATAGAGATAAATGGAAAATACAGATTCACGCGGGATCAGCAGTCCTGACCCTTATTGAAACCACAGTCTTTCTACACTCCTTCCGATATTCAAAGTTCTCATGTGATTTACATCACTTCTGGCCAGGAGGCCTGCTAACATTTTATGATCCTTTCTGATGATGATTAGTCAACCAGAAAGCTTATTTTCCCCAAAGGTGATTTTTCTTCAGTCAGGCACCACCCTCCAAAGGCACCAGATAAGGTTCGATTCCTACAGGGAAAAGGTGCAGTGGGCTATAATCAAGAAAAGAATTTACTTACCTAAGGTCTAACGTGATTAATATGAAGGTAAATACTTATTTCTCCTATATGCTAGTTGTATCAATTGGTGTGAATAAGAGGCAAGGCATATGGAGGCTGAGCAGCAAATATTGGCTCAACTATGAAACCCTCCACCGGTATAATTTCTACCTTACTCAGTAATACTGTACTAATAATTTTCTAACTTCTCCAAAGAATCTGTATTTAGAAAGTTTATAGCATCTCGTGCCTCTTACGGTTGGGAGGCTGTGAACAATCACATGTGGCCGGACAAACCTGTCAGGCAGGCTAGAGAGCCATCAGAGGAGGGGTGGACTGAAACATTCTTGTTATGCCCAGAAGATTTATTAACTGGAGCTCTAAGTTAGCTCCTTTTCAGAGAGATGTGGTGGGGGATAGCCTCCTGTAATGTTCGAAATGTAGGTGAAAGCATAATTCAGTAAGGTAGGCAGAATCTGGTTTTGGGTGTAGATGCTCCAGAATGTCCAGGGGGACCCTTGAGGCCTGAACCTTCCTTTGTGTATGTCAGGCCTCCTTCCTCATGACCTTTGCCATTGATGGGATTCCTCATGCTGTCTCCCAGCAAAACTCCAGGGATCATACCACAATTCAAAAAGACCCCGATGTACCAATCCACTCCAGAAACACCTGATTTCCCTGCACTGACTCGACGATCACCCCGAGTGTTGACTCAAACATGATGGCAGGTGTGACAGCCCAGTAAAAGCCCTGTGGCACTTTGAGAGAAAGCCACATATCCCTATGTGAACTTGACAGGAAGCCTAACACTACTTTTAATGCTCAAGAGGAAAGCTGATTTTCATGTATCCACAAGAGACGAGGCCTGACTCCACTGCTGAAACTCCATAGGGACTCCAAGATCCATGTCAGCACTAAAGAGGAACCCTGAGGTTCCAGCCTCAACTCCAGATGAGGACCTAGGACCCAGCACCGAATGGAGAGGGATACTGAGAGGCCCCTCGCAACTCTCAGGGAGACTTGACTTTACTGAGGCAACAAGAGTGGGTCCCTGAGGTCCCCGTCATAACTCGAGAGTAACCCCAAATTTCCTGCAGCAACTCGAGAAAAGCCAGGAGATTCTCCCTTCACTGCAAGATGAGGCCCTTTTCCACTGAGGCATCTCGAGGGAAATCCCACCTTGCCTCTTAAGCCTCAAAAGGGTCCTTGACACCCTTGTTGCAACTCAAGAAGTTCCCCGACATACCCGTCTCCACTCGAGAGGAACACTGATGGTCCCGCCACAACTCAAGAAGAGCCCCATTTTTCCCTCCTCATCTCAAGATGAGGGTCCATTTCCCTGTTTCGTCAGAAAATGAATCCCGGGGTTCCAGTCACACCTCAAGATTAGGCGGTCTCAATTTGAAACTAGCATGGAACTCCAGGCATCGTGCAATAATTTATTTTTTATTTTTTATTTATTTATTTATTTATTTTTAATTTTTACTTTATTTTTCTTTACAATACCGTATTGGTTTTGCCATACATTGACATGAAT
>SJYT01035019.1:62478-88588 GCA_006410635.1 Cephalophus harveyi | reverse complement strand
GTGCAATTGTGCGGTAGTTTGAGCATTCTTTGGCATTGCCTTTCTTTGGGATTGGAATGAAAACTTACCTTTTCCAGTGTTTTGGCTATTATTATACAGTGACAAAACATTGAAAGGATGTTTACAGGAATTGACTTTGGCTGTACATTCAAAAGGCTGTTTGGTTCATCTAGAAACAGGAGAAAGAAATTTTGGTAAAAATTGGTAAAGCTGGTGCAGCCTTGGGCAACAGAATCTGTACATATTTTATACCTGTTTTGCTTATTGTTGTTGCTAAAATAAAGTTACCATGGGAACTGAAATTCTATATCACAGTAAGGTGAGGCAGGAACTATGATCCTTCTCCCAAGTCCTCCTCTGACTTTTGTCTGTGGAAAAGCTTTAGTCAAAGGATACGTTTAATCAGAAAAGTGAAAAAATGCAGAAACAAAGGAAAACAGTCAAATGAGACTGAAAAACAATAGTTTAAGTGAAGTCAGTGACATTTTTTAGTTCCCTTCGGGGGCTAAGATAACGTTCAGAGACATAAACCTTGTGCTGTCTTACAGTTACTGACCCCACCAGGCTGCTGTTGTTGTTGTTGTTCAGTCGCTCAGCCATGTCTGATTCATTGTGACCCGTACCTGACGTCGTACGGTCCAAGGGACAGGGAGTGATAAAGGACCTCGAACGAGTTTGAGTGCAGTTAACTAAGTCCTTACAGTAGGTTGGTGGAGTAGGAGACAGCAGGGGAAGAGGAGGACGGAAGTTAGAAAGGGTCCGAGTCCCAGAAAAGATTACCTAGCTGAGAAACGTAACCTACCGGTTTCATGACCTCGAAATCGAAGTCGTAGTCAGGAAGGTTACTTATAAGTCTCAACTAAAGGAAATTTTAACTGGCCAAACTAGAGGAACATCAGGTCCCCGGGGAGTCTCAGAAGAGATTGTGGTGTCAAGTTTTCGTAGTTAAGAAACCATGAGTCTGAAGAAATACCGGGTTTGACGTGTAGGTTGGTACTGATGACCTTTTTGGTATAGAAACTGATGTACCTAGAAACAACCGTTTAAGTACAGAGACTAAAAATTATACGATAGATCCAAACAGTATCGAAAAGAAGGTTCTTCGTATTCAGAAAATTAAAGTACCGAAGTCAATGTTAAACGTCACTAAAAACCTCGGGTTCTTTTAGTTCGGACTGTGACAAAGGAAACAAGGGGGTAGATGAACGGGACTTCACTACCCCGGTCTACGGTACTAGAAGTAAAAATTTACAACTCAACATTCGGTCGAAAAAGTGAAAGGAGAAAGTGGAAGTAGTTCTCTGAAAAATCAAAGAGAAGTTAAAGACGGTGCTCCCACCGTAATAGACGTATAGACTCCAATAAATATCAAGAGGGTAATTAGAGTTAAGATCGAACAGAAAGGAGGTCCGTCGTTAAGTGTACTATATGAGACGTACACTCAATTATTCGTCCCACTGTCATCTGTCGGAACTACATGAGGAAAGGGTTAAACCTTGGTCAAGTAATATCCATGTCTGGTTCTAAGTATTGCTTCTTGACCTCCATACAGGTTTCTCAAGAGGCAGCTATGGTGGTCTGGTATTACTGTCTCTTTAAGAATTTTCCACAGTTTGTTGTGATCCACACAGAAAAAAGGTTTTAGCCCAGTAAATGAAGCTGAAGGAATTCTCTTGCTTTTTCTATGGTCCAACGGATGTTGGCAATTTGATCTCTGGTTCCTCTGCCTTTTCTAAATCCAGTTTGTATATCTAGAATTCTTAGTTCACATATTGTTGAAGCCTGATGGAGAATTTTGAGCATTATTTTGCTACCATGTGAAATAAGCTCAAATTATGCAGTAGTTTGAACATTCTTTGGCATTGCCCTTCTTTAGGATTGGAATGAAAACTGACCTTTTCCAGTCCTGTGGCCACTGCTGAGTTTTTCATATTTGCTGGCATATTGAGTGCAGCACCTCAATAGCATTATCTTTTAGGATTTGAAATAGCTTAGATGGAGTTTCATCTCTTCCACTAGCTTTGTTTATAGTGATGCTTCCTAAGGCTCACTTGACTTTGGATTCCAGGATGTCTGGCTCTTGGTGAGTGATCACACCATTGTAATTATATGGTTCATGAAGATCCTTTTTGTATAGTTGTTCTGTGTATTCTTGCCACCTCTTCTTAATATCTTCTGCTTCTGTTAGGTCCATACCATTTCTGTCCTTTATTGAGCCCATCTTTGCATGAAATGTTCCCTTGGTATCTCTAATTTTCTTGAAGAGATCTCTAGTCTTTCCCATTCTATGGATTTCTTCTATTTCTTTGCACTGATCACTGAGGAAGGCTTTCTTATCTCTTCTTGCTATTCTTTGAAACTCTGCATTCATATGGATATATATTTCCTTTTCTCCCTTGCCTTTTGCTTCTCCTTTTCTCAGCTATTTATAGAGCCTCCTTAGACATTCATTTTGCTTTTTACATTTCATTTTCTTGGGAATGGATTTGATCATCACTTTTTGTACAATGTCATGAACCTCCATCCATATTTCTTCAGGCACTCTATCGGATCTAATTCCTTGAATCTGTTCGTCACTTCCACTGTATAGTCATAAGGAATTTGATTTAGGTCATACCTGAATGATCTAGTGGTTTTCCCTTCTTTCTTTAAGTCTGAATTTTGCAATAAGGAATTAATTATCTGAGCCAGAGTCAGCTCCAGTTGTTTTTGCTGACAGTATAGAGCTTCTCCATTTTTGGCTGAAAAGAATATAATCAATCTGCTTTCAGTATTGGTCATCTGGTGATGTCCATGTGTAGAGTTCTCTCTTGTGTTGTTGGAAGAAGGTGTTTGCTGTGACCAGTGTGTTCTCTTGATAAAACTCTGAAAGCCTTTGCCCTGCTTCATTTTGCACTCCAAGGCCAAACTTACCTGTTATCCAGGTATCTGTTAGCTTCTTACTTTTCCATTCTTTTTCCATTCTAGTCTCCTATGATGAAAAAGACATCTTTCTTTGGTGTTAATTCTAGAATGTCTTGTAGGTCTTCAAAGAACCATTCAACCTCAACTTCTTCAGCTTTAGTGGTTGGGACATAGACTTGGATTACTGTGGTATTGAATGGTTTGCCTTGGACATGAACAGAAATCATTCTATTGTTTTTGATATTGCACCCAAGTACTGCATTTCAGATTCTTCTTTTGACTGTGAGGGCTACTCCATTTCTTCTAAGGGATTCTTGCCAAAGTAGTAGATATAATCGTCCTCTGAATTAAATTTATCCAATCTAGTCCATTTTAGTTTACTGATTCCTAAAATGTTGATGATCACTCTTGCCATCTCCTATTTGACAATTTTCAACTTTCCTTGATTCATGGACCTAACATTCCAGGTTCTTATGCAATATTTTCCTTTACAGCATCCCACTTTACTTTCACTACCAGACCAATCTACAACTGGTCAGAGTTTCCACTTTGACTCAGCCTCTTCATTCCTTCCAGAGCTATTTCTCTGTTCTTCTCCAGTAGCATATTGGGCACCTACCAACCTGGGGACTTCATCTTTCAGTGTCATATCTTTTTGCCTTTTCATACTGTTCACGGGGTTCTCAAGGCAAGAATGCTGAAGTGGTTTGCCATTTTCTTCTCTAGTGGACCACGTTTTGTCAGAACTCTCCACCGGAACCCATCCATCTTGGGTTGCCCTACTTGACATGGCTCATAGCTTCATTGAGTTAGATAAGATTGTGATCCAGGTGATCAGTTTGGTTAGTTTTCTACCAGGCTGGATACGTTAATTATATGATGACCAACCTGTAGCTATGACATAGGCTGGCACAATTCTGAGAACTGGCCACAAAGAAATGGAAAAACAATGATCCTGGAACTAGAGACTAACTGTAGGTAAAAGCAATCAAGATGACGCTGATCAGATCACAGCATGACTAATTTCAAGATGACTGGCAGAGCTGACTATACTGTTTCTGAATGTAGCCCTCTCTCTCTGTCTATAAAATCTCCTGACCAATGATTGTCAATGGGGATAGTCTTCCTTTGGACAGGAGCTCACTCTCCTCTACATACCTTGCCCCTCATTTGCTGGCTCCTGAAATAAAGCAGACTTTCCTTTCCACTCACCATGCCTTTTTATTGGCTTTTGAGTGGCAGCAGTTGAATCATGTTTCTTTGACACCCAATGGGAGGCTGCACTCTCATGCTATCTGTTTCATGAGTTTTCCTAAGTAGAACTGCCAGCCATGACTACACACCTAGGCAGCTGCAGGGAGCCCTCTGTGTGGCAAACTGACACATTTTGCTACATTCCTGCAGCTGCCAAAACCATTTGTTTTGGGGTTCCTCCCTATTTCTCCCTGCTCATCACTGGCTGTCAACTTATGCCTTCCTTTTTGGAATGGAAAAACACATCTGGGCACGCTGACATCTCCAAGACAGAGTAAGTCTACCCGTGTGCACCCAGGCACACTTCTCTTTTGAGCACGAAGTGCTATCTGGGCATTTTGCCAACTGCTTCTGACACGTGTGTCTAATGCTGAGGCTTGATTGTGAGCACAAAGTGCTATCTGGGCACCTTTCCAGTTGGTTCTGATGTGTGTCTGATATCGAGGACCATTTGTGAGTGCTGAGTGTCATTTCATTTTGTCAACTGGTTCTGGAGTGTGTCTAACATCAAAGACCATCTGCGTTGAGTAAGTGTTTGGGATTCCATGTCTGGAATCATCTTGTAGGACTTGTGACAGTTTTGTCTTCTAGTGTGTAAGTGTATATTTCATTTGTGCAATTGGTATCTTTGTTGCCTTTTGTAAAATGGGAAATTCAAGTTTCAGTTCAGTTCAGTCACTCAGTCGTGTCCGCTCAGTCGTGTCTGATTCATTAGAAAAACTTTACTTATGAGATTATGAATAAAGGAAAAGAAAGATGATTTTTAAAACAACGTATGAAAACAGTATTCTTCAAACACCAGAGAAAATTGGTTAAGATGAAACTCTTCTTAAACTCCAAAACTGGTTCTTTTTGCATACATAGTTAGAGAAAGCTAGGTTAATGAAATACTGTTTTCAGAATTCTGTTCAGAGAACAAAAATATACCTGGGAGAGAGCTTGAAGTTAACTGTTACCATGTCCTTGAAATACAGACATTGGCAACTTTGCTTGAGACTTCAGCCTCAGGTTAATTAGTAAAACTTCAAGTCAAGGTGGGGAGAAAAGAAAAAGAGATTTAGTTGATTAAACCTGTATCTTGTACTACATTAAAGAGAAATTTCCTGGGAAAAATGTATGAGTTTAGAGGTTATGAAATTTATTCTTATGTTTGTCAATCAGAAAATGCTCATATAACATAGTTAAATTACTTGTTTCTTGGTTTTGTTAAGATTTTCAAAGGATAAAATTTGTAATATGTGAAAATTATAAAGGAAGCATTACAATATATAAAGTAAGTATGATTTGTGTTGCTGGCAAGACAAGGTCAAAGGCATGATATTTTTGTTGAGGAAAAAAGGGAGAATAATTTTGTCCTACTGCTAGTTGCTTGTGTATGAGAAAATAAGGGAAAAAATAATATAGTTCCAGAAAGTGATAAAAGGTTTGTGAAAAAGGAACCTTGAGAAAAGAATTGTGTATGCTATCAAGCTAAGAACTGATTCAATTTAATTAGATAAATAGATTTTGTTATTAATAAGCAGGGCAATCATTGAATTACTCACTCAAGTAAGCCACTTAAATATTTAAAATTTACTTGTTTGAATTTTGTTGTTTCATGAAAGATAGCTTGAGTCCACTTTTAAATCTCCTTACTATTTTAAACTTATAGACACATATTAATTTAATTAGCAGCAGCAGCCATTGAGTAAATATTTATGGTAGACTTTCTAAAATGCCAGATACTTTGCTCAGTAAATTACTATACTCAGGATACTATAGTAAACAGAGTTTACTTGGTTCATGACTAATGCAAAGCACATTCTACTGGGAAGGTACACACTAGATAAATTAATAAGCAATGATTTCATTAAACTTATGATGAGTTATACCAAGGGAAACCATGAGGTACAATGGAAGTGTGTAATGGAGGAAAATTCAATTTATTAGATTGGGAAAGGCTTCCCTGAGAATTTTACATTTAAATTAGACTCAAAATATGAATAGGAATCGACAAAATAAAGTATGAGGGAAGACTTTTTCTACAATGTTTCAAAGGTGCTATGTGACTGACATCAAAATGGTATAATTGTAGGGAAAGATTTATCATCACTGATAAGTTGAGAAAGTATTAAACTGTGTATCAGAAATTTTAAAACATTTTTACTAAATATAATATGGACCTTATGATTTCTTATTAGTGAAGTGAAAGCTTTTCTGGTGAACAAAGGAAAGGAACCAGCATAATACTTGGAGTTGAGGTGAAGGTTGAATTCAGTGTGATTAGTGGATGGATATTTCAATCTCTTCAACTGGTATTGGGCTTCCAAATAAGGACTTTTGACTTGCACTTGTTATGGACAGCATTTTAAATAAGCAATAATCTTGGCAAAATTAGCTCATTAAAAGGCCAGTTCAAGAAAGGGTAAACCCTTCTAGCCAACTTCAGGCTCTCATAGCAAACAAGGAGAACTAATTCTCAGAAATATGAGTCAAACTTAACATGAAGTATATATCTGTTTAACATTCTCTTTCCATTCTCTAAATACTACTGAGTGTCTAAACTGACAAAAGAAGCCCCCCTAAACCAAAAACCAAAATAACTAAAGTAAACTTAATACAGTTTCTTGTCCCTACATCTGGGCTTGAAAAAACTGATAACTTTGTTCTAATTCTGGCCAGAAGTACATATTTTTCTCTAAAGATAGGTAGACAGAGAAAATCAATAAATATATATAAAATATGATGGGCTTATGGTTGATTCTTTTTTTCTTTTATGTCTTGTCCAGTTTTAAAAAAATCCATGTACTATATTTTGTAAAAATACATGTACTATAATTTCAAAGTGATGAAAAGGGCATTTTCAATAAAAACTTATCTTTTTACATTTAAACCGATTTAACCTCATGTGATTCCGCTAGAGAAATACTCAGTTACCCAGAGAACGCATTTCACTTGCTAGACTGTCTTCCTGAAACCAGGGCATGGCCTGTCTCTTATACACATCTAAGTGATGAAAAGGGCATTTTCAATAAAAACTTATCTTTTTACATTTAAACAGATTTAATTATTTTTATTTTAAAAACAGCATCAAAATTCACTAACAGTTAAGGATTCTTTTTCCTCTAAAATTTATTATTGGGTTTTTCCCAGGTTCCATTATGTATTAGTCATGCCCAGGAAAGATAATTTGGAAATATGTAGGATAATCATTAGGATTACATTTGCATATATTGGAATAACAAAAATAATAAGAGTGACTTAAGAAAGACAGATATTTCTTTATCACCTAATAGGCAAGATGAATTTTTATTTTTTTATTATATAAGATAGGTTTATAATTAAGCAATACAGGGCTTGTATGGCATCTCCACAAAGTTGTCATCAACTCTTGTGGTCCACTGATCTGCAACTCATTCTCATGATCCAAAATAGTGGCTAGAGCACCAGCCATTTTATCAAATCTTTAAGAAAGAAGATGGGAAAAGAGAATGAAGGTTTCTGGTCTTTTTTTTCAAAGATAATTTCCAATAGTGTCACATGACACTTCCATATATAATTCAAGGACAATACTTAAAAACACACAAATATTTTACTTTAGTAAAATATGCCCTGGATACTTTAAAGTATGCCCTGGAGACTTTAATTTGAAATATGCCCAGGTTTAATCAGGTTTCTTATTTCCAAGACAGAGAGGGATAATGAGAAGAAAGAAAAGTAGGACAATGTTGCACACCAAAAAAAATATATCACAATCTCTACTGTAAAAGCACAGTACTTAACAATAATTTTCTTTCTTTCTTTTTTTTTTTGTATTAAGGAATACAGGTAGGAGAATTAACATTTGTTGGGTGCCCTCAACCTTTCAGACATGTATCTCAATTAATATTTGTATTATCTTGTGAGATAGGAAGTGTAATCCTTTCATGTGAAGTCAAACAGGTGAAGGTGTAATTGAACAACAGGGAAGTGGGAAGAATTGAGTTGGCTTTAGTTTACTGGTGGGATGGACTAACTTGCAATTAATATCATGTGTGCCTATGGTTTTGTACATGAAATGTATTGCTCTGGTTCATCTGATAATGACTGGCCCAATTAAAGACTTGAGTTAGCATTATACTGTTGAATTGAAACTCAAATACACTGATTGAATTGACATACACTGTATCATGAGTGGTTTATTTTGTTTGTATGCAGATATAAGTCAAATCTTCCAAATTCATGTGTATTTTCCCTGGAGTTTTTAAAATATGTATTGCCAAGGTGAAATACAGATGCAGTGTATTTGGAAGAGATAAGCAGGCACTTGGCCTCATGTGTGAGGATGTGCTTAATGGTTTCAGAGCACATACCTGCTATAAAAGCTACTTAGAAATTCACTTTTTTTTTTCCTTAGACAATTCACTTGTTCTGGGAGCATTCACGGAGACCACCTCCGGTAATTGCTTCAAAGGACCAAAAGTTGCGGTCAGAAGTGTTCTTAGAATGAGTCTTTTTGGTTCCCTGTACTTACAAACACGCTTAAGGGCACTTAATGAATAACCTTTTACTGATGTACCACCCTTTCATTACCACCTGGGCTTAGAAGCAAAAGACATAAAGCTGAGAATTATTTCCTCACTGATTCAGCCCAGCCCTTCAATAGCAGTGGCACTTTGTAGATGGCATCTATCAGTGGGAAGAAAATTATACCTTAGGTCATTTTAGGCAGAACAGACCATAAAATGAAACACTATAAAAATCCTTGGGTTTGTAATAGTACCATGTCATAAATCCTCCCTGTGGAGAGACAGGACTGGTGCCTGCTTTACATTTATAATGTACACAGAGGAACAATGCACTAAGAATATCCTAATTCAGGAATTATTTTTCCTGTATTATTAAAGAAATCACTTAAATGGTTGGGCACATGGGTTTTGATCTCACTATGGGAGGCTTACAGAGAAAACACACCACATAAACACATGCACACATACACATGCAAATACTTCAGTAAGATGTAGCCTATTTTAAAATAAAAAAGAGCAACACAAAAGTTCCATAGTTTGCAGAATCCAAATTATCAATTTGTCTCCAGTGAGGAAATAAGAAAACTATTGTGCTGGCTTCATAATAACAATTTTCTCACTCCCTCCATCCCTCCCTTCCTTCCTTCTGTTTTTTTTTTTTTTTTCCCTCAGTAATTCCACATGAATAATTAGGAAGGTGAGATCCTAAGAGCATGACTATTTGAATATGCCAAGACAGAAGAGTGGGTTCTTAAGGCCCTGGAAAAGGGGTTTACTTTCATATCTTCCTTGGTATGGTACATAAGTGATACAGCATGCATGGAAGACCAAGGCCAAGGGCCTCTTTAAACAATCAGCCTTTAGGAATTCACATCAGCTTTACAGAGAAACTTGGTCTGCCATAGGATGTGGAAATGGGGTTCAGAATTAATTTACTGATATATATGTGTATATATATATATGCATACTATGTATAATAAACTCTGTGTAATATTTTGTGTGAGTCAGGAAATTTGAGAAACACCCCCTCAAAATACACCAATTAAAAACACTTATTATGTTAAACTACTACAGAGTTTATATCCTAAAGAAAAATGTAAAATATGGAAAAAAGTTTATATCTCAGATGTACATCACAGCATTGCTTAACATTAGTGTTTAGGAAAAAAAAAAAGGATACAGTCTCAGTGTGCAACAACTGCATCATTAAACTTGATGCAGCTGCTGTTTAGTTTATTGTAGAAACATTAAAAATCATGATTATGAAAACAAAGGAGAGAAAAACCATATCAAACAATTTTAATGAAAAAATACACTATTGTTAAAAGAAACAATACCTTGTACACCAAATTATGGGCCTATTTGAGGTTTAGTGATATATTGGTGAAGATTTTGGGTAATGGTAGAGAAGAGGTATTAGGTATTTGTCATTCAATCAGTGCAGATGAATATTCTCTGTAGTGTCCAAATGTAGTTCCTCTATGCTCGGATACAGGAGCCATCTCTTCATATTCTTTCCTTTTCAGTATGTCACTGCTGGCTAATTTCGTATCTACCACCATGAGGAAAAGGCAGCAACACTGTTATTACTCACGATGTCATACTTTTCAGAACCTGTTTGTATTGAAGCAATATAGATCTTGCTACCATAGTTCTCTAATACAATGTGTTTAGTGCTGGCTGTATCATTATTTATAACACTGCATCACCCATCATATTGGCCCATGGATGTCACAGTGCTGTTTTGAAGATGACCAAATATCAAGTAGAATATCTTTCGGTCATAGAATCTTGAGCCTGTGATTACTTCATCCTTAAAATGTGATCTGTTCTCATATACCACCACCAGCTGGGTACAAAGGTAAAGGGTGTTTGAATAGAGTGAGAGAGTACTCCCAGTCACACAAGGAATGTCCTTCCCTTATCTGGCATGTGTTTAGAATAACCCAGGAGAGCACAAAGTCACCACACAAATCGGAAGAGAAGATAGTGGTAATCCAAAGCTCCACTGAATTTATGAAACAACGGTCTGGAAAATCATCAAAAGAAATAGAGACAACTCTTGGAAGACTGAACAGCACATTACATAAAGCCTGATGAAGGATGAGAGCTAGTGTGGGGTTGGAGGGGGACACAGGGTGAAGTCTGCCTATTACCACCTCTAAAACCAGTGGATACTATAGACCAAGGTATATTGTTCTTGAACTGCATGGGCAAACCCAGTGCATGGACTCACATGAGGTTTAAGCCCAAGGTTCTATGGTGGTAGTTCAGAGTCATGAACTCCTTTGATGAGTGATAGTCACTCCAAGTCAGAATGTCAGCACCAATGTCATAGCCTCATGTGATTCCGCTAGAGAAATACTCAGTTACCCAGAGAACGCATTTCACTTGCTAGACTGTCTTCCTGAAACCAGGGCATGGCGACCTGGCCAGAGGACCCTTGGATGACCCCTTAGTTGTAATTCTAGAGTTCCTTGGATCATCTAAATGACCCAAGGTTGGATGGATCAAAGAATGCCCATGAGATGGAAAAAATAGAGGAAGGTCCTTGTAGGTCCCAGTCTAGACTTGAGATATTCTACCCAGACTAGGCATGGTGTGCTTGGGGTGCCATCAGCCCAGCTTTTCAGACTCTAGAGCAGGAGGTAGAAAGTTTTGAAGCAGGCATTCCAAAGAATAAGGGCCATCAAAAAGAATGGGAGCTCTTCTCCTGGGGTATAAGAGTGGCATTGTCTAAAAATTCTAGCTCATCTCTATTTTTTTCCTTATTGAAACTTCTCTTCCCATGCTCTCTCTTTTCAATAATCCCTTTTTCTATTGCATTTCATATGCAACTTTTAACTCCAAAACCACCAGTACACTTGCATGCTTATGTTTACTGTTCCTTTTTTCCCTCACATACTATTTCTAGAGATTCTGCCTGTTATTTCTGGCTTTTTACTGTTCATCAGTCTAAAGAAAGGTAAGAAAAAAAGAAAGAAACATAAATGATAATTGCCTGCAGTTAATTTGCTGATCAGTTACAGATATAAATTCCCAAGACAATTAGAAAAGGGCAATTGAACTGGTTTGTATTTGGACTAGTCACAGTAAAGGAAAAAGAAAAAAGGGATCTTTGAAAGCCTTTTCGTTTCTTCTTCTTTTTTTTTTTTCAGTTCAGTTCACTCTCTCAGTTATGTCCAATTCTTTGTGACCCCATAGACTGCAGCACTCCAGGTTTAGCTGTCCATCACCAACTCCCAAAACTTATTCAAACTGAAGACCATTGAGTCAGTGATACCATCCAGCCATCTCATCCTGTGTTGTCCCCTTTTCCTCCTGCCCTCAATCTTTCCCAGCATCACGGTCCTTTCTAATGTGTCACTTCTTCACATCAGGTGGCCAAAGTATTGAAGCTTTAGCTTCAACATAACTCCTTCCAATGAATATTCAGGACTGGTTACCTTTAGGATTGACTGGTTTGATCTCCTTGCAGTCCAAGGGACTCTCAAGAGTCTACTCCAACACTACAGTTCAAAAGCATCAATTTCTTTGGTACTCAGCTTTCTTTGTAGTCCAACTCTCATATCCATACATGACTACTGGAAAAGCCATAGCTTTGACTATATGGACCTTTGTCGACAAAGTAATGTCTCTGCTTTTTAATAAAAATTTATTCGGGTATAGTTGATTTACAGTTTTGTGTTAGTTTCAGGGGTACAGCAAAGTGAATGAGTTATACATATACATATCCACTATTTTTTAGATTCCTTTCCCATATAGGCCTTTACAGAGCATTGAGTAGAGTTCCCTGTACTATACAGAAGGTCCTTATTAGTTATCTATTTTATATATAGTAGTGTGTTTATGTAGATCTCAATCTCCCAAATTATCCTTACCCCTTGCCTCTTACTCTCTGGTATCCATATATTTGTGTTCTACAATTTTGACTGCATTTCTTTTTTGTAGATAAGCTCATTGGCACCAATGTTTTTAGGTTCCACATATAAGCAGTATCATATGGTAATTCTTTATCTCCCTTACTTCACGCAGTATGAGAATCTTTAGGTCCATTCATATTGCTGCAAATGGCATTATTTTCTACTTTTTATGGTCAAGTAATATTTATATATATATATATATGTATGTGTATATATATATGTATGTGTATATATTTATACACATACAACACATCTTCATTGATTCCTCTGTTCACAGATATTTAGGTGCTTCCATGTCCTGGCTGTTGTAAATAGTGCTTCAGTGAACACTGTAGTGCATGTCTTTTTTCAAATTATGGCTTTCTCCAGGTGTGTGCCCAGGAGTGGGACTGCTGGATCATGTGACAGCTCTACTTTTAATTTTTAAAGGAATTTCTGTATTGTTCTTTATAGTGACTGCACCAATTTACAGCCCCATCAGTAGTGTAGGAAGATTCCCTTTTCTCCTCAGCATCTCCAGCACTTATTGTTTGTAGATTTTTTGATGATGACCATTTTGACTAGGTGTGAGGTGCTACCACATTGTAGTTTTGATTTGCATTTCTCCAATGATTAGTGAGGTTGAACATCTTTTCAGGTGCTTTTTAGCCATCTGTAAGTCTTATCTGAAGAAATGTCTCTTTAGATCTGCCCTTTTTTTGATTGAGTTGATTTTTTGAAGTTGAGCTGTTTGTACATGCTGGAGATTAATCCCTTTTCTGTTGCTTTCTTTGTAAATATTTTCTCCCATTCTGAGGATTGTCTTTTCTTTCTTTCTTTCTTTTTTTTTTCATAATTCCCTTTGCTGCACAAAAGCTTTTCAGTGGGAATAGTTCCCCATTGGTTTATTTTTGCTTTTACATCTTTGCCTTGGCAGATTAAATCTTGCTATGATTTATGTTAGAAAGTGTTTTGCCTATGTTCTCATCTAGAAGTTTTATGGTGTCATATCTTATATTTGAGTCTTTAAGTCATTTTGAGTTTATTTTTGTGTTTGTTGTGAGGGAGTGTTCTAACTTCATTGATTTACATGGGGCTGTTCAGGTGAGTGTTCAAACTTCATTGATTTACATGTGGCTGTTCAGCTTTCCCTACACCACTTGCTGAAAAGACTGTCATTTCTGATTTGTATATTCTTGCCTCAAGTGAAGATTAACTGACCATAGATGTGTGGGTTTATTATTCTAGGCTGTCTGTCATGTCCTTTGATGTATATGTCTATTTTTATGCCAGTACCACACTGTTTTGATTACTTTAGTTTGTAGTAGTGTCTGCTATGCCTCAAGCCTTGTTCTTTTTCCTCAGGATTGCTTTGGAAACTCTGGGTCTTTTGTCATTTGATATAAATTTTAGGATTATTTGTTCTAGTTCTATGAAAAAATGGATAATTTGATAAGGATTACATTGCATTTGTAGATTGTTTTGGGTAATGTGACCATTTTAGCTATACTGTCTTCTGATTCAAGAGCATGATATATCTTTTCATATTAATTTCTCTTTCTGATATTTCATGTTAGTGCATAGAAGTACAACAGATTGTGTATATTAACATTGTATCCTACAACTTTGCTGAGTTCATTAATGAGCTCTAGTAAGTTTTTGGTGGTACCTTTAGGATTTTGCGTGTATAGTATAACAGCATCTGCAAACAGTAAAAGTTTTACTTCTTCCTTTCCAACTTGGATTGCTTTTACTTCTTTTTCTTTTCTGATTGCTATGATTAGGCTTCCAATACCATGTTGATAAAAAGAATGGTGAGACTGATACCAAAACCAGAAAAAGATACCACCAAAAAAAGGAAGTTATACACCATCACTGATGGATGTAGATGTAAAAATCCTCAACAAAATTTTAACAAAATTCAATAATATATAAAAGGATTATACATTATAATCAGCTGGATTTATCCCAAAGATGCAAATAATGTTCAACATCTACAAATAAATCAGTGAGATACAGCACATTAACAAATGTATCATCTCAATAGATGCAGAAAAAGCTTTCAATATAATTCAACTACTATTTATGATAAAAAAAATTTCTCCATAAACTGGGAATAGAGAGAACTTATTTCAACATAATGGTGGTCATATGCATGACAAACCCACAGCTAGCATTACTCTCAACAGTGAAAAGCTAAAAGCCTTTCCTCTAATATGAAAAAAAGCCATATTATTTCATTCCCATAGGCTTACACTACAGCTTGAAATCAGGAAGTATGATTCCTCTAGCTTTTCTTTCTTTCTCAAGATTGATTTAGCTATTCTGGTTCTCTTGAGAGTACATATAAATTTCAGGATTGTTTTGTCGTATTTTTGTTAAAAATGCCATTGGAATTTTGATAAGGATTGTATTGATTCTATAAATAGCTTTCAGTTCAGTTCAGTTGCTTAGTCGTGTCCAGCTGTTTGCAATCCCATGGACTGAAGCATGACAGGCCTCCCTATCCATCACCAACTCCCAGAGTTTACTCTAACTCATGTCCATTGAGTCAGTGATGCCATCCAACCATCTCATCCTCTGTCATCTCTTTTTCCTCCCGCCTTTAATCTTTCCCAGCATCTAGGTCTTTTCAAATAAGTCAGATCTTCACATCAGGTGGCCTAAGTATTGGAGTTTCAGCTTCAGCATCAGTCCTTCCAATGAATATTCAGGACTAATTTCCTTTAGGATGAACTGGTTGGATCTCCTTGCAGTCTGAGGGACTCTTCAAGAGTCTTCTCCAACACCACAGTTCAAAGCATCAGTTCTTCAGTGCTCAGCTTTCTTTATAGTCCAACTCTCACACCCATACATGACCACTGGAAAAACTATAGCCTTGACTAGACGGACGTTTGTTGGCAAAGTAATGTCTCTGCTTTTAGATAGTATGGATATTTTAGCAATCTTAATTATTCCAATCTATGAACATGGCATAACTTTTCATCTGTGATTGTCTTTTATATAAACATTTTCATGAAACACAAATTGATACTCGACAATTTCCAAAGTTTATGTTACACCTAAGAATGTTATCCTGACATAAAAATGTTTTTCTTTAATTACATGTGTTCTGTGTGCTCAGTTGTTCAGTTGTGTCTGACTCTCTGTGGCCCCATGGACTGTAGCCTGCCAGGCTCCTCTGTCCATGGAATACTGGATCTGGTTGCCCTTTCCCATTCCAGGGGATCTTCCTGACCCAGGGATGTATTACATATAGTTGCTTTAATAGTTGATAGCTTTTGGCACATTTGGATTTTTAGTACCCTCATGTTTATTAGTAAACAAACCCTACTTTACACAAAGTTGAAACTTTTCTTAAGAAGGATTACTATGGCAGAGACAGTGGAATCATTAACTATTTCCTGTGCTCTCCTATACTTCCATTCTCCATAAATCTAATTCTGGCCAATGATCAGAAGTGAAATGTGTAATTTCTGGTCCCTGTTACTTAAGACTAGATACAATTCCTCTGTGAACTTTTTCCCCCTATACAGGGACTTGTAAGTCATCTGCTGATATAGTATCATCACAAGTTGGTGGAAGCCTGAATCCCAGAGGCAACAATGGGAACTTAATTTCTTTGAGTCTTTTGAGTGATGGACCCAGTGAAGGGGGTTGATACCATTTAATGTTCAGTAGAGGATAAGGCTGATCTTTGGAACCATTTCATGATCATTAAGACCATGCAGGAGTTTGTCAGGAAAAGCTCTAATGATCAGTGGCTCATGGCAATTAAAACAATTGAAAATGACCTGGTATTGAACTACACATGATGCAATGCTTCTCCCAGTACGAACAAACTTTTGTTCTAGTTGTGATTTCCAATCTCATACCAAGCACTGTGATTTATTTTCCTAGTTACCTTACCATGGCTGCCTGTGTACTTCTAACAGGCTATTATTATTATTTATCCTGTTAATTCATACAACATTTCATGCTTAAAACATTTTGCAATTTCAATCTTTATATCCTGCCTAAAAAGATGGAAAATACCCTTTTAGAGCTCGGGAAACTGAGTTGGGAAGAGTTAAGAACTGGCCTTTAGGAAAACGATCTAAGTTCTACAGTCTGGATTTAGGGCTTTTTTCCCTCTAAGAAATAAAATTAACAAAACTTTGTACCTGAAGATCATACTTTGAAATCTAGATGACTCTCATAAAAAAGTAAGTGGAATTATTTGTTTAATGGAATTTACTTCTTCAATTAGATCCCAAGAAAGATTTTTTTTTTAAATAAATCACAAATGAGTAAAAAGAATAGAAAGAAGTTTAGTATTTTTTGTTGTTGTTGTTGTTTAATGGTCCCTGAACTCTATTATTGGGCTTCACTGGTGGCTCTATGGTGAAGAATCTGCCTGCATGGCAGGATTTACAGGAGACGTGTGTTCAATCCCTGGGAAGGGAAGATCCCCTGGATGAGAAAATGACAACTCACTCCAGTATTCTTGCCTGGAGAATTCCCATGGACAGAGGAGCTTGGCCAGCCACAGTCTTTAGGGTCTCACAGAGTTGGACATGACTGAGCAATTGAACATGCATACATGAGTTCTTTTATAAGAACTTCTTTACAAATGCTTATCTCCAAATTTTCTCCTTAGGAAAAACATTAGTAATAGGTAGAAAAATATACATTTATAGCAAGTTCAGTTGTGGAATTTTTGTTTTTGGTTTTTGAGCTCTCTAGAGTCAATCACTTTTTGGTTGTAATAAAATATAAGCAAGTTGACCTTTAAACATTTATGGCATCTTAAAAATGATACTGGATTGATTGTTTCTACCTGGACCTCAAGGAAAAATCAGAAGCAAATCCTGAGATCATTAGAGCTTAGAGTTTTGTACATATATGTTCAAAGGATGTGTGTCTATGATATACCAGAAAGCATCATGCTGGTACTTCAGTTTCTTCACATTCCAGTGTACATTCATGTGTACAGTTCAGTGTACAGTACAGTAAATAGAATACATCCCAGTGTACATTGTATACAGTCCAGTGTACATCCCAATGTACATTGTGTACAGTCCAGTGTACATTCCAGTGTACATTGTGTACATCCAAGTGTATATCCAAGTGTACATTATGTACAGTACAGTGTACATCCCAATGTACATTGTATACAGTCCAGTGTTCATCCTAATGTATAGTATACATCCCAGTGTACATCATGTACAGTCCAGTGTACAGTGTATAGCCCAAGTGCACATCTGGAACAAATCTAGCCACATCTGGAACACATTTGAAATACATCTGGAACCCATCTGAAAGTCAGGTGCATATCTGGGAATACATATGTGTTACAGATGGATGCACATCTGGAATACATTTGGGCTCATCTGGGCCACATCTGGTGCACATCTTGTGTACAGTACAAGTGTACATCCTAGTGTACAGTGTAGTGTGCAGTCCAGGGTATTGTCCAGTGTACAGTCCCAGGCACATTCCAGCATTCAGCCTGGTGTATAGTACAAGTGCACATCCCAGTGTACAGTGCAGTGTACAGTCCACAGTAATGTCCAATGTACATCCTGTGTACAATCCAGTGCACATTCCAATATACAGTTCAGTGTATAGTGTAGTATATATCAGTGTACATCTAGTGTACAGGCCAGTGTACAGTCCCGTGTATACTGCAGTATATACTCCAGTGTATGTCCAGTGTTTCTGTGCCTGTTTTCTCCATGTTCATAAACTCCTATGACTGGCTCCTAGTCATTCTTACAAGAAATGGTAAGGAGCAAATAGTCCACAAGTTCAAGGAAGGAAGGATAAAAGAAATAAAATTTAAGTGAACTGAAAGTTGGATTGCTTGACCTTGAATTCAAGTTAGTGATATCCCAGAGTTTTCTTGGTCTGGACAACTTTCAGAAAGTTGCTCTTGGTCTGAGCAACTTTCAAAACATCAGGAATTTTGCCAACTTATTGTTAAGCCTGTTATAGCTTGCAATTGATGGCAATAGTTATACCAGGGAAGTCATTTAGCAATACAAATCAAGACTTTTGATTATCAGGGTGCCTGTGTTCTAGTGGACAATTATAGTATAGTAAGTCCAAACTCAGGTCCATGCAACTTGTGATGCCACTAAAACTCTTAGATACCAGTGTCTGGCAGTTCATATCCTAAGTATCTCCCTGATATACCTTCTGGCTCATCCTGCCATCTCTGCCTTAGTTCCTTTATCGTCTCTGCCCTAGATTTCTGCTATTGTTTCTGCTAATAAATTTCTGCTATTTCTAATATTGTTCTACCTCTGGAACAATATTATTGCTAAATCTACCACTAGAGGGACTTCCCTGGAGGTCCAGTAGCTAAAACTCTGTACTCCCACTGCATGGGTTGCAGGTTCAAACACTATCAGGGAACTAAGATCCCACAAGCCACATGGCACACCCCCCCCCAAATTTAACCACTAGAATAAGGTTTAGATAAGAACCCTACTTGTCTAGAACTAAAGAAAAGAAGATGGTTATCTTTGACTATTGGGTAAATATACTGCATAGCGGTTTCCTATATAAAATGGGTACTTCTGATTGACTGTAAAGAAGTGGTTTTCTTTTTTTCTGTTTTGTTGTAGATTTCTGCATATTGAATCTATGCCCATAGAACTTGTTTTTAAAATAGTTGGCCAAGACTAGGTGTGGCTAGTAGTTTTTTTTTTTTTTTTTTTTAGTGTGAAAACTACTATCTCTTTAGAGAAACTAGCAAACCAAATTTTATTCAATGTACATAAGATATGTATTTTTTAAAATCGTTTTAGAGCAGAAATACAAATATAAATGCATAATATATAAGTGTAATATAGTAGCGTAAAGATTGCCTAATAGATACCAGACAGATGTCAGGTGCTTTACAAACATGATCCAACTATAGCAGTGATTTGGCAAACGTAGTATTTACCCACAGTGAGTGATAAGGCAATTGAAACTTGAAGAATTTCAGCGACTTGCTCGCTAATGACAAGAAAGTTAGTAAAAGACAATTCTAGATTCCAGACCCTAAGCTGTCAGTCTCCAAAGTCCTTTGTTTTTACACTACAAAAATGCTAGCTTTCCAGTAAATAGAGACTAATCTCCAGTTAACAAAGCCTGTACTTGACTCAACAATGATCTGCTCTTAGGAAGCTCACAGGACTGTAGACCATTCTACACATCTCAAATGTGGCTTCTTTAGATTCACATTTCTACCTCATAACAGAGATCCTGCCCACAACCCAGTCAGAATTCAGCCCTCCCACCTCCCTGGATCCCTTCTCCAGAATTCATAAAATTCATTTCTGAGCCCTCGCTCCTGCAAATCTGATTTCATCACTGCCAATGTAGGCTGCACCCTAACCTGAATAGGTTTGCTACCTTCTGTCCCAGACTCTTATTACTTCCATGGGTAAAAGTGTCCAAATTTTATAGACTCAAATAGAAAATTTAAACTAAGTGTATAATGTACTTAAGACATTAAGATCCAATTCTGATGTCACTGCCATCCTTCTCTCCTCATTGTCTTCCTCCATCTCTTCAGCTCATCATTCCTTGCTTTTAACGCATGATACAATAACAGGAAATGTTATTTTATATACTCAGAGAGATTAAGTCAGTTTGTCTGGGTGACTGAGGTTTCTTCTAAAATGATTACTCCTTGTATCCCTGTTGAAGTTTTAAACAATGTGGCACACCCTGGGGAATGGCCCTGCTGCTAATAGGAGGGTCTGTCATGCTGCTAGTAGGAGGGTCTGTCCACTTTCACCATTGACCCAGGTGAAATTGGAGAACAAAACCCTTGGTTAAGCTTATTGGTAAATGCCATGCTTGTCTTAATCAGCCTGGGACTGCCAAAACAAAATACCGAGCACAGGACCTTCTCACAGTTCTGGAGGCTGAGAAGTCCCAGGTCAGAGGCTAGGCAATTCTGTTCCCAGAAGAAGCCCTCTTCCAGCTTGCAGTCAGCCACTTTCTTACTGTGACCTCACAGGGTGGAGAGAGAGGAATCAAGTCTCTTCAGGTCTCAGTCCATTAGGGCACTGATCCGTCAGGGCATACAAGCTACACCCTTGTGACCTCCTGTAAACCTCATCACCTACCAAAGGCCCAGCTCCATCTACCAAAAGGAGGGAAACGATCTTCCCTCTATCCTTCTGAGTTCTTGGATGAGGCCCTTGTATGAAAACAGGTTAGCAAGAGAGAACCAGACGTTTATTAACATGTATGCCCCATGTAAACACGGGAGAGAAATGAGTTACTCCCCAAGATGTCCTAGAATTCAGAATTAAATATCATCAATAACAGGGAAAGGGGAGAGAGAAGAGTGTAAATGGTTTTTAGGAAAGATGACTAGGTCCTTGCAAGAATGGCTGGGAGGTATTATAATTTGTGGCAAAATCTGTCAGGGTGTGGAGTTGACCTTCAGCCTTCTGGTTAATGGCCAGGGAGAGGATTTCTTATAATTTAATTCCTTTCAGAAGATGGGTCTTTAGGCACTTAAGGGGAGTTCTAGAAAAGCCTCTCCTTGCACTTGCTGTTTTTCAAGTGCCTACAGCTGGAAATCATCAATATGCAAACAAGGCACATATTGGGTATAATGTTCTGCTGCCCTTGAGCTCCAGATCTAAATATCATCACATTGGGGTTTGCTTCAAAACATGAATTTTGGAAAGAATCAAATGTTCAGTCCATGAAAATTCTTATTTTCTATTTGAGATGATAAATAACACATTGAAATGTAAATCTACAGTGATTCTAGTAATTAAGTCCCCCAAGTGACTTCTGGAGTCAGGAACTACTACTGAAATCCTGAAGAGGCAATATTACTTCCAATTCTCCTGACACTTAAATGTTTACATTTTTAAGGTGAATTCAAGTAAAATGAAAAGATTTCAATGTATTTTTAGTTTGAGGTCATTGGGGTGGTGATCCACATTTTTGAGTTGTAGCTTATATACTTCCTGTGAGAATGCATACCATCATGTCTGTGCTCATGTAAATAATAAGAAAAACATTGAGTCTGGTGTGAATGGCAGATATGCAGCTACATTCTGGACTTGCACTTCCCTTTCCAACTTCTAGGCTGGTGTAAAAAGTAAGCACCTCAGCATTTTAAAAGCTATGATACATAACCCAAAGTTTTACACATATGAGTCCTATAAAATATCAATGCATCATTACTATTGTATCAATCGTATTAGGGTACCATGTCAAAGCAATTTTTTCTACTTTATGGGTATCTGATAAGAGGTGGTTTTGAAGAGGGTGTTCAAAACCATTTTTGGTCTAGCTCACTTTTTAGACAATGGTAAATGACATGTGTAGAAGTGTATGGCATAAAACCCATTATTGAGCCTGAATTATTGAATGCATACTACACTTGATATTAGTGAGGATGGGGATTGGACATTGTTCACCTGGAATTTTGTTGACCATTATAAAAAGAAAGCTACGTGTGCCATCATTATCATCTAGTAAGTCATACAAAACAGATAGTTCAGGCCCTTTGAGAACATCAAAAATCACCCCAGCTAAGAAAAAGGTAAATCCCAAAGAACGTATTTACTTTTCCCTCGAACCTTCTAGTTTGTGTCTTATGTCAAATTATTCCTGCATTATTGTACTCATATTTATTTTATAATTCATATTAAGCTACTAAGCTGCTGCTGCTGCTGCTGCTAAGTCACTTCAGTCGTGTCCAACTCTGTGTGACCCCATAGATGGCAGCACACTAGGCTCCTCTGTCCCTGGGATTCTCCAGGCAAAAATACTGAAGATGGTTGCCATTTCCTTCTCCAATGCATGAAAGTGAAAAGTGAAAGTGAAGTTGCTCAGTCATGCCCAACTCTTAAGCTAATGGTCTCTAATACAGATTTAAATTTGATTTCCCACAATGTACTAAAATAATATTTTTTGGTCTTACATTTAGATCTTTAATCCATTTTGAGTTTATTATTGTGTATGGTGTTAGAAAGTGATCTAGTTTCATTCTTTTACCAGTGGGTGACCAGTTTTCCCAGCACCACTTGTTAAAGAGATTGCCTTTTCTCCATTGTATATTCTTGCCTCCTTTGTCAAAGATAAGGTGTCCATAGGTGCATGGATTTATCTCTGGGCTTTCTATTTTGTTCCATTGATCTATATTTCTGTCTTTGTGACAGTACCATACTGTCTTGATGACTGTGGCTTTGTATTAGAGCCTGAAGTCAGGCAGGTTGATTCCTCCAGTTCCATACTTCTTTCTCAAGATTGCTTTGACTATTCAAGGTTTTTTGTATTTCCATGCAAATTGTGAAATTATTTGTTCTAGCTCTGTGGAAAATACCATTGGTAGCTTGATAGGGATTGCATTGAATCTTATCTATATTTCTGTCTTTGTGCCAGTACCATACTGTCTTGATGACTGTGGCTTTGTAGTAGAGCCTGAAGTCAGGCAGGTTGATTCCTCCAGTTCCATTCTTCTTTCTCAAGATTGCTTTGGCTATTTGAGTTTTTTTGTATTTCCATACAAATTGTGAAATTATTTGTTCTAGTTCTCTGAAAAGTACCGTTGGTAGCTTGATAGGGATTGCATTGAATTTATAGATTGCTTTGGGTAGTATACTCATTTTCACTATATTGATTCTTCTGATCCATGAACATGGTATATTTCTCCATCTATTAGTGTTCTCTTTGATTTCTTTCACCAGTGTTTTATAGTTTTCAATGTATAGGTCTTTTGTTTCTTTAGGTAGATATATTCCTAAGTATTTTATTCTTTTTATTGCAATGGTGAATATAATTGTTTCCTTAATTTCTCTTTCTATTTTCTCATTGTTAGTGTATAGGAGTGCAAGGGTTTTTTTGTGTGTTAATTTTATATCCTGCAACTTTACTAGATTCATTGATTAGCTCTAGTAATTTTCTGGTGGAGTCTTTAAGGTTTTCTATGTAGAGGATCATGTCATCTGCAAACAGTGAGAGTTTTAATTCTTCTTTTCCAATTTGGATTCCTTTTATTTCTTTTTCTGCCCTGATTGCTGTGGCCAAAACTTCCAAAACTATATTGAATAGTAGTGGTGAGAGTGGGCACCCTTGTCTTGTTCCTGACTTTAGGGGAGATGCTTTCGATTTTTCACCATTGAGGATAATGTTTGCTGTGGGTTTGTCATATATAGCTTTTATTATGTTGAAGTATGTTCCTTCTATTCCTGCTTTCTGGAGGGTTGTTTTAAATCATAAGTGGATGTTGAATTTTGCCAAAGGCTTTCTCTGCATCTATTGACATAATCAAAAGGTTTTCATCTTTCAATTTTGGTGTGATGTATTACGTTGATTGATTTGTGGATATTCAAGAATCCTTACATCCCTGGGATAAAGCCCACTTGGACATGATGTATGATCTTTTTAATATGTTGTTGGATTCTGTTTGCTAGAATTTTGTTAAGTATTTTTGCATATATGCTCATCAGTGATATTGGCCTGTTCAGTTTAGTTCAGTTCAGTCACTCAGTCGTGTCCGACTCTTTGTGACCCCATGAATCGCAGCACGGGAGGCCTCCCTGTCCATCACCAACTCCCATAGTTCACTCAGACTCACGTCCATCGAGTCAGTGATACCATCCAGTCATCTCATCCTCTGTTGTCCCCTTCTCCTCCTGCCCCCAATCCCTCCCAGCATCAGAGTCTTTTCCAGTGAGTCAACTCTTTGCATGAGGTGGCCAAAGTACTGGAGTTTCAGCTTTAGCATCATTCCTTCCAATGAAATCCCAGGGCTGATCTCCTTTAGAATGGACTGGTTGGATCTCCTTGCAGTCCAAGGGACTCTCAAGAGTCTTCTCCAACACCACAGTTCAAACACATCAATTCTTTGGCACTCAGCCTTCTTCACAGTCCAACTCTCACATCCATACATGACTACTTTTGATGTATGGCAAAACCAATACAATATTGTAAAGTAATTAACCTCCAATTAAAATAAATAAATTTATTTAAAAAATAAAATAAAAATAAAGGTCTCCTTGTCCTAAAATTCTATTGTCTAAGTCTCCATTTCTTCAATTACCTTTTACATGACACAAGTCCCTTACATGCCCTTCCCATTGTTCTGACTGGTCTGAACACAGTCTGATTTGTCAATGCTCTCAAAATTTGCTGCTTAAAATTGAACTCTGCTTCAGATGTAAATATACCAATGTAGACTAAGAATTGTTATCTTCCATGATAGGAGCAATATACAATCATTTTGGCTTTTAAGTTGGACTCAAGTCTACAGAAATGGATGAATATGATTAAGCATATTCCTCAGTTCATGGTGGCTAATCATCAATGGTCCATGTACCACATCGCTTATATCTTGTTTTAATTTTTTTCTTATTTTCCCCCTTCACACCACAACCTTGTTCTCTTTCCCACCTTCATGTCCCTGAATAGAATCTATCTAATGTGGGCCCTTTTAGACCATTATCTATATATTTATTTATGTGTGTGTTTGCAAGTGTATGTGGATATCTAGAATTGCTTTTGAGTTACATATATACAGACATCTCATTCTGTTTCTCAGTTTCATTTTCATTTTGTCACTCAGTGTTGTGATTTTTAGATCTTTCCAGGTTGAAACAGAAAGATTTAGTTCCATCTTTTTGAATAATGTCTAGTGTTACAGGCTCCAGGCATGCTACATTTCATCTATTTCTCTTTTGATAGACATTGAAGTTTTTCTAACTCTCTCTTATTACAAATAATGCCATGATGAACAACCTTATTCCCATTCTTTTATATCTCTTTTGCCACCCATGTAAGTGATTCTATGGGTAGTACAAGGGGTGCAGTTTCTGGGTAATAAATTATATAAATACTCACCTCTCTAGATATACGCAATTGTTCTACAAAAGTTATAATCCTATTGAGGGTATACAAAGTTTCTCCTTCCCCCTTCCTCAACAGCACTTGATAGTATCTGGATTTCGTTTTGTTTTTGGCCAGTCAAGTATGTGATCTAACATAGTTGTTTTAACATTCACTCCTCTGATTCCTATTAAAGGATTCTGCTTCTCTCCATATGTTTCCTTGCTTTTCTAGTTTCCACTTTAATGAATTTCACATGTATATTATTGACTCATTTTCCCATGAGATATTCTGTTCTTGATAACATTCAGGTTATTCCTATTTATTCAGGATATTTAGTCTCAGCTGGTTACATACACGCAGCTCTCTTTTAATACTGTGCAAAGTGTCTTTCACAAAGTGTAAAACAATTTTGATGTAGTTATACATTTTCACTTTTCGATTAGAGTATAGTTGATTTACAATATTGTGTTAGTTTCAGATGTATAACAAAGTGAAGCAGTTAAAATACACATATATCCAATCTTTTTTAGATTCTTTCCACATATAGGCCATTACATTTTTTTTCTTTTAAAAAAAATTATTTATTTTAGTTGGAGGCTCATTCAGTTCAGTTCAGTTCAGTCGCTCAGTCGTGTCCGACTCTTTGCGACCCCATGAATCGCAGCACGCCAGGCCTCCCTGTCCATCACCATCTCCCAGAGTTCACTCAGACTCACGTCCATCGAG
>SJYT01035019.1:34396-56774 GCA_006410635.1 Cephalophus harveyi | reverse complement strand
ATGAACATGGTATATTTCTCCATCTATCTGTGTCCTCTTTGATTTCTTTCATCAGTGTTTTATAATTTTCTATATATAGGTCTTTTGTTTCTTTGGGTAGATATATTCCTAAGTATTTTATTCTTTTTGTTGCAATGGTGAATGGAATTGTTTCCTCAATTTCTCTTTCTGTTTTCTCATTGTTAGTGTATAGGAATGCAAAGGATTTCTGCGTGTTAATTTTATATCCTGCAACTTGAAATGAAATCCTATATTCATTGATTAGCTCTAGTAATTTTCTGGTGGAGTCTTTAAGGTTTTCTATGTGGAGGATCATGTCTTCTGCAAACACTGAGAGTTTTACTTCTTTTCCAATCTGGATTGCTTTTCTTTCTTTTTCTGCTCTGATTGCTATGGCCAAAACTTCCAAAACTATGTTGAATAGTAGTGGTGAGAGTGGGCACCCTTGTCTTGTTCCTGACTTTAGGGGAAATGCTTTCAATTTTTCTCCATTGAGGATAATGTTTTCTGTGGGTTTGTCATATGTAGCTTTTATTATGTTGAGGTATATTCCTTCTATTTCTGCTTTGGGGAGGGTTTTTATCATAAATGGATATTGAATTTTGTCAAAGGCTTTCTCTGCATCTATTGAGATAATCGTATGGTGGTGTATTATGTTGATTGATTTGTGGATATTGAAGAATCCTTGCATCCCTGGAATAAAGCCCACTTGGTAGTGATGTATGATCTTTTTAATATGTTGTTGGATTTTGTTTGCTAGAATTTTGTTAAGGATTTTTGCATCTATGTTCGTCAGTGATATTGGCCTGTAGTTTTCTTTGTTTGTGGCACCTTTGTCTGGTTTTGGTATTAGGATGATGTTGGCCTCATAGAAAGAGTTGAGAAGTTTACCTTCCTTTGCAATTTTCTGGAAGAGTTTGAATTGGATAGGTGTTAGCTCTTCTCTAAATTTTTGGTAGAATTCAGCTGTAAAGTCATCTGGTCCTGGGCTTTTGTTTGCTGGAATATTTCTGATTACAGTTTCAATTTCCATTTTTGTCATAAATGGATGTTGAATTTCATCAAAGGCTTTCTCTCCATCTCTTGAGATAATCATATGGCTTTTATTTTTCAATTTGTTAATGTGTTGTATTATATTGATTGACTTGTGGATATTGAAGAATCCTTGCATCCCAGGGGTAAAGCCCACTTAGTAATGATGTATGATCTTTTTAATGTGTTGTTGGATTGTGTTTGCTAGAATTTTGTTAAGGAATTTTACATCTATGTTCATCAGTGATATTGGCCTGTAGTTTTCTTTTTTTGTGGCATCTTTGTCTGGTTTTGGTATTAGAGTGATGGTGGCCTCATAGAATGAGTTTGGAAGTTTACTTTCCTCTGCAATTTTCTGGAAGAGTTTGAGTAGGATAGGTGGTAGCTCTTCTCTAAATTTTTGGTAAAATTCAGCTGTAAACCTGTCTGGTCTTGGGCTTTTGTTTGCTGGAAGATTTCTGATTACAGTTTCAATTTCTGTGCTTGTGATGGGTCTGCTAAGATATTCTATTTCTTCCTGGTTCAGTTTTTGAAAGTTGTACTTTTCTAAGAATTTGTCCATTTCTTCCAAGTTGTCCATTTTATTGCTACTATTGCTGATAGTAGTCTCGTATGATCCTTTGTATTTCTGTGTTATCTGTTGCAATTTCTCCATTTTCATTTCTAATTTTGTTGATTTGATTCTTCCCCCTTTGTTTCATGATGAGTCTGGCTAATGGTTTGTCAATTTTATTTATCTTCTCAAAGAACCAGCTTTTAACTTTGTTGATTTTTTGCTATGGTCTCTTTTGTTTCTTTTGCATTTATTTCTGCCCTAATTTTTAAAGATTTCTTTCCTTCTACTAACCCTGGGGTTCTTCGTTTCTTCCTTTTCTAGTTGCTTTAGGTATAGAGCTATGTTACTTATTTGATTTTTTTCTTGTTTCTTGAGGTAAGCCTGTATTGCTATGAACCTTCCCTGTAGCACTGCTTTTACAGCGTAATTTTTAAAGATTTCTTTCCTTCTACTAACCCTGGGGTTCTTCGTTTCTTCCTTTTCTAGTTGCTTTAGGTATAGAGCTATGTTACTTATTTGATTTTTTTCTTGTTTCTTGAGGTAAGCCTGTATTGCTATGAACCTTCCCTGTAGCACTGCTTTTACAGCGTCCCATAGGTTTTGGGTTGTTGTGTTTTTATTTTCATTCATTTCTATGCATATTTTGATTTCTTTTTTAATTTCTTCTATGATTTGTTGGTTATTCAGAAGTGTGTTGTTTAGCCTCCATGTGTTGAAATTTTTAATAGTTTTTTTCCTATAATTGAGATCTAATCTTACTGCTTCCTGGGTGGCTCAGAGGTTAGAACATCTGCCTGCAATGTGGGAGACCTGGGTTCGATCTGTGGGTTGGGAAGATCCCCTGGAGAAGGAAATGACACCCCACTCCAGTATTCTTGCCTGGAGAATCCCATGGATGGAAGAGCCCGGTGGGCTATAGTCCACGGGGTCGCAAAGAGTCAGATACGACTGAGTGACTTAACTAACCAACTAATCTTACTGCATTGTGGCCAGAAAAGATGAATGGAGTAATTTCAATTTTTTTGAATTTACCAAGGCTAAATTTATGATGTGATGTATCCTGGAGAAGGTTCCATGTGCACTTGAGAAAAAGGTGAAATTCATTGTTTTGGGGTGAAATGTCCTGTAGATATCAAATAGGTCTAGCTGGTCCATTGTGTCATTTAAAGTTTGTGTTTCCTTGTTAATTTTCTGTTTAGTTGATCTGTCCATAGGTGTGAGCGGGGTATTAAAATCTCCCACTATTATTNTTTTTTTCCTGTAATTGAGATCTAATCTTACTGCATTGTGGTCAGAAAAGATGCTTGGAATGATTTCAATTTTTAAAATTTACCAAGGCTAGATTTATGGCCCAGGATGTGATCTATCCTGGAGAAGGTTCTGTGTGCACTTCAGAAAAGGGTGAAATTCATTGTTTTGGGGTGAAGTGTCCTATAGATATCAATTAGGTCTAGCTGGTCCATTGTGTCATTTAAAGTTTGTGTTTCCTTGTTAATTTTCTGTTTAGTTGATCTATCCATAGGTGTGAGTGGAGTATTAACATCTCCCACTATTATTGTGTTATTGTTAATTTCCCCTTTCATACTTGTCAGCATTTGCCTTACATATTGCAGTGCTCTTATGTTGGGTGCATATATATTTATAATCATTATATCTTCTTCTTGGATTGATCCTTTGATCATTATGTAGTGTCCTTGTTTGTCTCTTTTCACAGCCTTTGTTTTAAAGTCTATTTTATCTGATATGAGTATTGCTACTCCTGCTTTCTTTTGATCTCTACATGAAATATCTTCTTCCAGCCCTTCATTTTCAGTCTGTATGTGTCCCTTGTTGTGAGGTGGGTCTTTTGTAGACAGCATATATAGGAGTCTTGTTTTTGTATCCATTCAGCCAGTCTTTATCTTTTGGCTGGGGCATTCAACCCATTTACATTTAAGGTAATTATTGATAAATATGGTCCTGTTGCCACTTACTTTGTTGTTTTGGGTTCAAGTTTATACACCCTTTCTGTGTTTCCTGTCTAGAGAAGATTCTTTAGCATTTGTTGAAGAGCTGGTTTGGCGGTGCTGAATTCTCTCAGCTTTTGCTTGTCTGTAAAGCTTTTGATTTCTCCTTCATATTTGAATGTGATCCTTGCTGGGTACAGTAATCTGGCCTGTAGGTTATATTCTTTCATCACTTTAAGTATGTCCTGCCATTCCCTTCTGGCCTGAAGAGTTTCTATTGAAAGATCAGCTGTTATCCTTATGGGAATCCCCTTGTGTGTTATTTGTTGTTTCTCCCTTGCTGCTTTTAGTATTTGTTCTTTGTGTATGATCTTTGTTAATTTGATTAATATATGTCTTGGGGTGTTTCACCTTGGGTTTATCCTGTTTGGGACTCTCTGGGTTTCTTGGACTTGTGTGACTATTTCCTTCCCAATTTTAGGGAAGTTTTCAAGTATTATCTCCTCGAGTATTTTCTCATGGCCTTTCTGTCTTCTTCTGGGACTCCTATGATTCAAATGTTGGGGTGTTTCACATTGTCCCAGAGGTCCCTGAGGTTGTCCTCATTTCTTTTAATTCTTTTTTCTTTTTTCCTCTCTGATTCATTTATTTCCACCATTCTATCTTCTACCTCACTTATCCTATCTTCTGCCTCCGTTATTCTACTGTTGGTTCCTTCCAGAGTGTTTTTGATCTCATTGTTCATTATTGATTGACTCTTTTTTATTTCTTCTAGGTCCTTGTTAAACATTTCTTGTATCTTCTCAATCCTTGTCTCCAGGCTATTTATCTGTAACTGTATTTTGTTTTCAAGATTTTGGATCATTTTTATTATCATTATTCTGATAGAATCAGGTAGACTCCCTATCTCCTCCTCTTTTGTTTGGTTTGGTGGACATTTATCATGTTCCTTTACCTGCTGAGTATTTCTCTGCCTTTTCGTCTTGTTTAGATTTCTGTATTTGAGGTGGTCTTTCTGTATTCTGGCAGTTTGTGGTTCCTCTTTATTGTGGAGGTCCCTCCCTATGGGTGGAGTTGGACAAATGGTTTGTCAAGGTTTCTTGGTTAGGGAAGCTTGTGTCGGTGTTCTGCTGGGTGGAGCTGGATTTCTTCTCTCTGGAGCACAATAAAGTGTCCAGTAGTGAGTTTTCAGATGTCTGTGGGTTTGGTGTGACTTTGGGCAGCCTGTATATTGAAGCTCAGGGCTATGTTCCTGCATTGCTGGAGAATTTGCATGGTATGTCTTGCTCTGGAACTTATTGGCTCTTGGGTGGTGCTTGGTTTCAGTGTAGGTATGGAGGCTTTTGGATGAGCTCTTGTTGATTAATGTTCCTTGGAGTTGGGAGTTCTCTGATGTTCTCAGGTTTGGGGCTTAAGCCTCCTGTCTTTGGTTTTCAGTCTTATTCTTAGAGAAGCCTCAGGAATTCTCTATCCATATAGCCCTGATAATAAAACTTCTAGATTAATGGTGAAAACATTCTCCATGGTGAGGGACACCCAGAGAGGTTCACAGAGTTACATGGAGAAGAGAAGAGGGAGGTGGGTGATAGAGGTAACCAGGAGGAGAAGAGGGGGAATCAAAAGGGGAGAGAGCAATCTAGCCAGTAAACAATTCCCTATGTGCACTCCACAGTCTGGAACTCTCAGAGAGGTTCACGGAGTTACATAGAGAAGAGAAGAGGGATGAAGGAGATAGAGGTGAGGAGGAGGAGCAAAGGGGGAATCAAAAGGAGAGAGAGAGATCTAGTCAGTGCTCTGTTCCCTAAGTGTTCTCCCCAGCCTGGAACATCTGCAGAGATTCATAGATTTGGGTTGAGAAGAGAAGGGGGAGGGAGGAGATAGAGGTGACCTGGGGGAGAAAAAGGAGAATCAAAAGGGGTAGAGAGTAATCAAGCCAGTAATCACACTCCTAAGTAAAAATGAGTACTGAAGATGGGATTCTTAAATGTACAAAATTGATAACAAATACTATAAAGCAAAGATTAAAAATCTAGAGTAGAGGTTAGACACTCAAAAACACAATATTAAAAAAATCATAAAAGTATAAGAAATATATATGAAGTTTGCTTTAAAAATAGGGTGTTATTTTTTTGCAAGGTAATAGTAGGTTATAAGAAGAAGGCAATGGCACCCCACTCTAGTACTCTTGCCTGGAAAATCCCATGGATGGAGGAGTCTGGTAGGCTGCAGTCCATGGGGTCGCTAAGAGTCAGGCACGACTGAGCGACTTCACTTTCACTTTTCACTTTCAGGCATGGAGAAGGAAATGGCAACCCACTCCATTGTTCTTGCCTGGAGACTCCCAGGGATGGGGGAGCCTGGGCTGCACAGAGTCGGACACAACTGAAGCAACTTAGCAGTAGATTATAAAAATGAAAATTAAAGGAGTAATAGAGGACTTTAAAAAAAAGGAAAAAAAATTTTAATTAAAAAAATGATAATAGTAAAAATATATCTAGGAATTTCTCTGGTGCTGTTGCAGGCAGTGTGGGGTCAGTTCAGCTTCAGATAGTTCCTTGTTCTAGCTTATACTTCTCAAGATCTATAGGTCCCTTCCAGTGTAGTCGGTGTTAACTACAGGGATTTTAATCTGTTGCACCTGTCACTTCCAAAGCGGTTCCTTCTGTTTATTCAGCTTCTTCTGTTTGCAGGTGTCTTCAGTGTCTAATTTCCACCCTGACACAAGGGGGCAAAGGTGGTCTCTTGATTAGGCTCACTTGTTCAGTCGTGCTGTGGGGAAGGAGGAACACTGTAAACAAATATCACTGGTGTGTGTGGGAAGTGCTCGCAGTGTCTCAGCCACACTGGGTTTGCCCCCGCTCACAGCGTGTGTGCTTTCCCAGTCTATACTGCTCAGGCTTCAGGTTGCTCTGCAGGGAAGGGGCCCTGGATTGTGTGTACTTCTCAGGTGTAAACTGGTCAGGTTCAGGTTCTCGAGTACTCCACACTGGCTCAGACTCGGTTGGGCCTGCGTTTTGTGCCATTCTCTGGTTAGAGCAGCTCAGGCGACCAGGTGCGTGGCGAGCACACTCTCCTCAGGTGCGGTGCACCTTATCACCTCCCCGGTCCCAGCCATTCGGGTTTCCGGGAGTGCCCATCTCAAGAGTGCCATATGTCTCTTCTGGGGAGCTGATCTCTGGCTGTGGCCCTCCAAGCGGATGTCAACCGTCCAGAATCCCAGGAAGTCTTTGGTTATAAACTAGAAGCCTGTTTGCAGTCTGGTAAGGAATGCCCTCTCTGGGGCCGAGTTTGCCCCTTCCTGCTCTGGCTGGTGCCCGCCTGGCCTGGTGGGGGATGGGCCAGTCCGCAGCCAGCTAGCTCTCCTCTGGTATTCACTCAGTCCTTTGTTCTGTGAGCAGCCTGGCAGTGCCTTAGGTTAGGGTTTTTAGCAGGATAGTTCTCTCTCTCTTTCCCTCCCCCCCTCCCCCATCACCTCTCTCTGGCTATCCTACAGTTTAGGTTGCTATCCCACGTTAGCTCCCTCAGATTGCCCTCAGGGCATTCAGGCCCAGTCCTTACCCTAAGCAATGCCACCCGCCCGCTCTTCTCCATTCAGCCCCCACTGGCTGGTGGCAGATGCGAGCATCTGGGCTACCTTTTTGCTGGGAGTTGCCTTTAGGCACGTAATCTGTGGGTTTTATTTATTTATTTTTCCTCCCTGTTATGTTGCCCTCCGAGATTTGAAAACTTACCCCAGACCTGCCCGTGAGAGGGTTTCCTGGTGTTTGGAAACTTCTTCTCTATTAAGACTCCCTTCCTGGGATGAATCTCCATACCTAACTCTTTTGTCTCTTTTTATCTTTTACATTTTGTCCTACCCCCTTTCGAAGATGATGGGCTGCTTTTCTGGGTGCCTAATGTCCCCTGCCAGTGTTCAGAAGTTGTTTTGTGGAGTTTGCTCACCGTTCAAATGTTCTTTCAATGAATTTGTGGGGGAGAAAGTGGTCTCCCTGTCCTCTTCCCCCGCCATCTTAGGACCACCCCCATTACAGAGTATTGAGTACTTTCCTGTGTTATTCAGTAGTTTCTTATTAGTTATGCATTTTATATAGAGTAGTGTGGTTATGTCAGTCACAATCTTCCAATTTATCACTCTCTTCTCCCAATCTCCTGATAACTATGTTTACTATCTGCAACTATACCACTTCTGTTTTGTAGGTAAGTTCATCTGTACTCTTTTTTTTTACAATCCACATATAAGCGATACTATGTGATATTTGTCTTTCTGTGTCTGACTTACTTCACTCAGTTTAACAATCTCTAGGTCCATCCACATTGCTGCGAATTGTATTATTTTGTTCTTTTTATGGCTGAGAAGGAAAGTTATGACCAACCTAGATAACGTATTGAAAAGCACAGACATTACTTTGCCAACAAAGGGCCATCTAGTCAAGGCTATGGTTTTTCCAGTAGTCATGTATGGATGTGAGAGCTGGACTGTGAAGAAGGCTGAGTGCCGAAGAATTGATGCGTTTAAACTGTGGTGTTGGAGAAGACTCTTGAGAGTCCCTTGGACTGCAAGGAGATCCAACCAGTCCATTCTGAAGGAGACCAGCCCTGGGATTTCTTTGGAAGGAATGATGCTGAAGCTGAAATTCCAGTACTTTGGCCACCTCATGCAAAGAGTTGACTCATTGGAAAAGACTCTAATGCTGGGAGGGATTGGGGAGAGGAGGAGAAGGGGATGACAGAGGATGAGATGGCTGGATGGCATCACTGACTCGATGGACATGAGTCTGAGTGAACTCTGGGAGTTGGTGATGGACAGGGAGGCCTGGCGTGCTGCGATACATGGGGTCGCAAAGAGTTGGACATGACTGAGCGACTGAACTGAACTGAACTGAACTGAACTGAATATTCCATTGTGTATATGTACCATATCTTCTTTATCTATTCCTCTGTTGATTGAGTTCAGTGGAACAGGTTAGAAAGCACAGAGATAAACCCAAGCATCTATGGTCATCTAACCTATGACAAAAGAGGTAAGAATATATAATGGAGGAAAGACAGTCTCTTTAATAAGTGGTGCTGGGAAAACTGGACAGCTACAAGTAAAAGAATGAAATTAGAACACTTCCTAAATTCAAAATGGATTAAGGGCCTAAACGTAAGGCTAGATACTAGAAAACTCTTAAAGGAAAACATAGAACACTCATTTAAAAAAATAATTTTTATTTATGTATTTTTATTTTTGGTTGCACTGAGTGTTACTGTGCAGGTTTTTTCCTAGTTGCAGAGAGTAGGGGCCACACTCTAGTTGCAGTTTGCGGGCTTCTCACTGCAGTGGTTTCCCTTGTTTCAGAGCCCAGACTTTAGGGTGCATGAGCTTCAGTAGTTGTGGCACATAGATCCAGTAGTTTCAGCTCTCAGGCTCTAAATCACAGGCTCAGTAGTTGTGGTTCATGGACTTAGTTGCTCCATGGCATGTGGGATCTTCCCAGATAAGGGAACGAACCCATGTCTCCTACACTGGCAGGTGGATTCTTACCACCGAGCAACCAGGGAAGCCCTGGCAGAACACTCTCTGACATAAATCACAGGAAGACCTTTTCTGACCCACCTCCTATAGTAATAAAAAAAAATTAAATAAACAAATGGGACACAAAATGAAAAGCTTTTGTACAGCAAAAGAAACCACAGACAATATGGGAACACAACCCTCAGAATGGGAGAAAATATTTGCAAAAGAAGTCATTGACGATGGATTAATATCCAAAATACACAAATAGTTCAAGCAGCTCAATATCTAAAAAACAAACAACCTGATCAAAAAAGAATTGGAAGACCTAAAGAGACATTTCTCCAGAAAAAAACACGCAGATGGCCAAAAAGTACATGAAAAGATGCTCAACATCATTAATTTTTAGAGAAATGAAAATCCCAAAGCTACAATGAAGTATCACCTCACACCAGTCAGAATGGCCATCACCACAAAATCTACAAACAATAATACTGGAGAGGGTGTGGAAAAGGGGAACCCTCTTACACTGTTGGTGGAAATGTAAACTTGTGCAGTCATTATGGAGAACAGTATGCTGTTAAAAAGCTAAAAAGAGAGCTACCATATGATCCTATAACATATATCCAGAGAAAACCATAATTCAAAAAGATACATGCACCCCAGTGTTCACTGCAGCACTATCTACAATAGGCAGGATGTGGAAGCAACCTAAATGTGCATCAACAGAAAAATGGATTAGGAAGGTGTGAGCTTATATATAGCTGGAATATTACTCAGCCATAAAAAAGAACAAACTCTTCACTTTATTATTTGTGCTTTTTATATTTTGGTTAAAAATTTCCTCACTCCCAGAGCTATAAAGATATTCTTCTATTTCATCATCTAATAGGTTTAGTACATGAAATTAATTTTTTAATAGATCCAAATTCTTTATTGAAGTTCTTCATCTTTTCATCTATTATGTACTTCTTTCCCTCTATTTTCTTCAAAATATTAATCATAGTTATTTTTAAGTCTTTAACCTATATATGTAGATCTGTTTCTAATGTCTATTTTCTTTCTTTATTATCAATTATAGCTTTGTCTGCCTAGAATTTTTTTAGGGTCATGTATTCTTGTTGTTTAGTTGCTAAATGGGATCTGACTCTTTGTAGCCCGCTGGGCTTTTCTGTCCATGAAATTTCCTAGGCAAGAATACTGGGCTGGGTTGCCATTTCCTTCTCCAGATGAACTTCCTGACCCAGGGATCAAACTTGCATCTCCTGCACTGGCAGGCTGAGCCACCAGTTTGTGTAAAAGAACCAAAGAGGCTTCAGATTATGTTATCTTTCAGCAGAAAGGGTTCCCTTTACTTCCTGTTAGCCAGGTAGGGTAAAAGGCTGATCACCTCAGTGCAATCAGGGAGTTAGTTTGTTTGGGTTGCGTTTCAATCTAAACAAGCAATTTATCTCTGCTTTGCCCTATTCTTGGGTGTGGCCCCTACAGGTCTCTGATCGAGGGACTGTCACGTATCACTCTGCACCCCATGGACTGCAACATACCAGAAAGGACAGGAGTCACAAAGAGTCAGATACAACTGAGCGACTGAACAACAACAGGCATCCATCTCCTCAGATCCGAGAGACAATCAGAAGATCTAGTTTTCAGCCTCCATCCCACACAGTTTCAAAATCTAGAAAGTGAATTAGGGAAAAGACCATCACAGTAGGTCTTTTTCATAGAACTGCAGGACTGAAAGAGTTCACTCTTCTTTAAGAAGATGTCAGTCTAACTCATCATCATCCAAGGCACTCCTGGAAACAAGCAAATGTCTGTTGAGAAAATCAACCATGTATTGGAGACTGCCTCAGTTTTCCAATTTTCCCTCTAGATTTGCACAGTAAAAAAAAAAAAATACTTTCTGCCCCTAGCTTACTCAACTTGGACCAAATTAAATATTTAGCTTGTAAATGGAGTAGGTCAATCTCCCCTACCTCCAGGTAGAAAAATGGCTGGTGATGATCAGCTCACCTCAGAAAACTTCTACCTCTCGGGAATTTTATGTCATGGAGTCCCATTGCTTTCACAGTTCGCTGATACCTCTAAGAATAAGATTTTATAATTGATCTGGCCTTTTAAAATTTGTTTTAAATTTTTGCAGCATTGACTTGGTGCAAACTGCTACATCCCACTTGGCGGTGGAAGACATGTTTTGTAATGTCTTCACTTCTGCAAAGAATTTCTGAGTCAAATTCTTATTTTCAATTGGATATATTTTTACTGTATACCAGGAGAAAGCAATGGCACCCCACTCCAGTACTCTTGCCTGGAAAATCCCATGGGCGGAGGAGCCTGGTGGGCTGCAGTTCATGGGGTCGCTAAAGTTGGACACAACTGAGTGACTTGACTTTCACTTTTCACTTTCCCGCATTGGAGAAGAAAATGGCAACCCACTCCAGTGTTCTTGCCTGGAGAATCCCAGGGACGGGGAAGCTTGGTGGGCTGCCATCTATGGGGTCGCACAGAGTCAGACATGACTGAAGTGACTTAGCAGCAGCAGCAGCAGCAGACTTGAATGGAATTAATAAGGCCTATAATTTTGTAGCATTTAACTTTAGCAAATTAACTGAAGAATTATAACCAGATACAATGTATTTGACATTGTATCATTCTGTACTGGATGGCCAAATTTGCTTGTTACTCCAGGTGTTTCTTGACTTCCTACTTTTGCATTCCAGTCCCCTATAATGAAAGGACATCTTTTTGGGTTGTTAGTTCTAGAAGGTCTTGTAGGTCTTCATAGAACCATTTAGCTTCAGCTTCTTCAGCATTACTGGTTGGGGCATAAATTTGGAAAACAAATAGGTCTTTCAGAAGGGACAATATGGTAGCTGTTAGTGAAAAGTCAATCTTCATTCTTGTTCTCTGGACTCTACCCTTTTCCCCCCTCTCCATCCTGCATCATCAATTTCTGCCTCATCACTGAGGTAATGTAGACACACAAATATGCTTTATAAAAAAATCCCCACAGTATCATATCCTGACCTCACATCCTCTACCATTTACCATTTCACTTTCTTTCCTCCTATTAAAAACAATCAAGCTATGAAAATATTCCACTTAATTTCCATGATTATGTCTTTTTTGTAAGTCACATAACTATAATAATATATAGAATAATTATTCCTGGTACATAGTCACAGAATTTCTTCAGTTTTTCATTTGTATCTGTTTCTAATTCCAGGTTGCTGGAATTTTTTAGAAGAATATGCTTTCTAAACTAGCATTGATCTCATAGTTTTAAATTAGTTCTCTTCTCTTCAAATATTTTTTGAAAAAAATAGAAGAGAAAAAGAATAAGAGAGATGAGGAGAGAAGAAAACATGAGTTTTATCTAAGAATTGAATCTGTCCCTATGCACTGAAAGTATGGATTAGATGCTAATAATGGACTCTGAGCAAATACCTTAAGGAGGATGTGCACAGGAGTGTGTGTATGTGTTTGTGTAGGCGGCTTGCTGTTTTTCACATGAATTTTTCTCAAACAATTAGAGCATTTGTGAACTTTAGGTGTTTCACACACTCTCTCTCTGATTAACAGTTAAACATAAGCATCTTTGTTTTTTATGATCCTAAAATAGATTTCCATATGTTGATATAAAAAGTTATTGATTCTTTTCATTTCAGCCTGAAAGCTGAGAATATCAAAACTGTTGCAGAATTTATCCCCTCCTCCTCTGATATTTATCATTTTAGGTTACCCACAGGCTGCTGATGGTTTTTAAAGCCAACTTGAAAAACAAAATCTATTAGATAAACAACCTCTAAGTTCATGGCATCACATACTAGGCAGCTGGGAGAATTTCATAATAATGAAACAGAGAATTTAAAAACTTTGGGTACATTCAAGATTCAACTACCTCCAATTAAAATAAATAAATTTATATATAAAACAAGATTCAACTACAAAATGAGACATTTCCACAATTACATCTGCTTTGCAGAGGTCCAGGTGAAGTCCTTGTGGAATGAAACTCTTGTAAGTAGAGGCAGGGGGAGCAGAGGCAATCTGAATGTTGAACTGCAGTCAGCTTCCTGGAACAAGATCCTTGGTGACTAGTTTGGCCTTATAGACACACCTTGATGCCATCATCCAAACAACAGTGTTTCAAATATCTGACCATAGTTATTACGTTGTACCATTTGTTGTCTTAATCCCAGCCCTTCTTACCAGATTTCCTCTTTTCCAAGTTAATCACCCCCAATTTCTTCAACTGTTTCTCATTAGGAAGTATTGAACATAGTCTTAGAAACAAATTCTACAATCAATAAATGATAATTATATCTTTCTTAGTGTTACCAGTGCCTGATATTTCACCATCAGTTGCCCTCTGGTGGACAGTTTCCTGATCATTAATGTTGTTCAAATTATTATTCATTTCTTAATGATGATAATATTAAAACTAACATTTATGGTATGATATGCTGACAGTGTATCAAGCATTTTGCTTATAAACAATTTATTTACAGACAAATCATAAAAACAATGTGTTTACAAGCATTCTAATTCAATGTGCAGAACACACATGGGGTACTATTATGGTTGTCCTCATTTTACCAATCAGGAGACCAAGGCCTAGAATCATTAAAAAAAAAAGACTGTTGAGGTAACATAGCCAAGGGGTTGCAGCTGTAGTCTTCTGCATCTTCTCCCATGCTTTCAACTGTTTGTACAGCATTGTCATCTTATAACTTTCCCCTGTTTCTCACTTAAATTGTGGTAGCCTCCATTCTCTGTCCACTTAACAGTGTTTTTGCTAAGGTCAAAACTATGGCCATACAAGTAGATGGATCTGGAGCCTTTTCATGCTACTTGGTTATTTGGCTTATTTCTTTCTCAGAATCTAACTTTTGCTTGTGGTGCATGCATGCTCAGTCATGTCTGACTCTTTGTGACCCCGTGGACTGTGGCCCACCAGCCTCCTCTGTCCATGAAATTTTCCAAGCAAGAATATTGGAGTAGGCTGCCATTTCCTTCTCCAGGTGATATTCCTAATCCAGGAATTGAACCCAGATCTCTTATGTATCTTGCATGGGCAGGTGGGTTCTTTACCACCAACACTATCTGGGAAGCTTACATTAGTTTAAAAATTGCATATACTCTTTCATTTCTCTTTTATCTGCAGAATTAAAAATGTTTCAATATTCCTTTCTTATGTAAATCCTTCTTTGTTAGAATTTCATGACATTTCCTCTCCTGTTTTCCTCTGACTACTGTAACAACTTTTTCTCAGTTTCCTTCTCTTCCAATCATAGTTGTTTCTCTCAGGATTTTGTCAGTGTTTTATTTTTTACACTTTCACTAGCACAGAGAATTTCCAAACATGGAATTAAAGATAATCATAAATCAAGAATTAAGTGTGACTGGAGGCTAAGAAAAGACTCTTGAAAATCAATGTATATTAGCAAAATTTAAAACTCAAGCAAAAAGCTGAAGATCAGTATGAATATGGTTGAGACCCATGTTTGGAAGATGTCCCATAAGATATCTATAAATAAATAGAAAGAGGCTGATGCATGTTGATGTATGGCAGAAACCAACACAATATTGTAAAGCAATTATCCTTCAATTAAAAACGAATAAATCTTAAAAAGAATCTTGTTGGAATGTAAAATAGAAAGACAAAAGGAGAAAACTGGGATATAGTAATTAATCAATATGGAAGATACCTACAGATATTTTAATAAGAATTTCAGGAAGAAAAATTAGAGAGGCCAGAAAAGAAGTGAAGAGAATTTCTCTTTATTGAAAAAAAATACAATCAATGCCATACAAGAATATGTAACACATTTGAACACACCTTGGTGCAATCTTGGTTACATTCAAGTGTAACCAAGTAGGACCATACGGGGCCTTCTCAGAACAGTTCCCATCTCCACATCCTCTTCCTGCCTTTTGTCTGTAGAAAAACTTCAATCAAAGATCAAATTTAATCAAAGAATTAATAAAACATAGAAAAAAAGGAAAATAGTCAAGCAAGACAAAATATTAATACTTTAGCAATTTAGTTCCAAAAAGTCAAGAACCTTTAATTCTTCCCCAAGCACTACAGATAATATTCTGAGCCAAGTCCTTTGAGTTGTTTTGCAGATGCTGAAACCCCCACTAGGTGGAAGAAGTTAACTGTATGCTGCCCACAAGCATGTAGACCTCAGACCATTTGGAACCAGAAGGTTGATGATATTGACTCCCAATTACCTCACCACCAACCAATCAAAAGAATATCCATGAGCTGATCACATACCCTACAATCCTCTGCCTCACCCAGTCTTAAAAAACCTTTCCCGGAAAGCCTTCTGGGAGTTTAGACCTTTTAAGCACTAGCTACTTAGACTCCTTGTTTGGTATCCTGCAATAATGTTGCACTTCTCTTCACCACAACCTGGAGTCAGTAAATTGGCTTTACTACACACAGGCAAGTGGACCCAAGTTTGGTTTGGTAACAATGTTGGCAACCCAGATGGAGCAGAAGTCCCAAGGGGGCATCTTGTCCATGACACATTAATTCCTGGATGATGGCAGTTCTTGCATACTGCCCAGAAGCTGCCTGAGTACATTTGTCTTGGGGACACCCCCAAGTGCTTGCCATTGACCGGGCATTGCTGGCTCACAGTGCTTTCAATTCTGAGATGAAGGAAATAATTTTGGTTTGTCTCTACAAGTGAACATTAGTAGACATTGGGGGGTTGACAGACTCAATGTAGGAGGGTAAGTCGCTTTTGTGTGTACAACCAAAACCTCCCTTCCTCTCTACCCTGGGCTTTCCTCCTCAAATAAGCCTGTTTGTTTTGTACTGATGTGGGGTACCCTGTTGGAAAGAAGAATAGCTATTGGACTTCTACCCTATTTGTGAAATGATTCCTTGCTTATTTAGATGCTAATGTTTGGCTTTGGAGCCACCATTTATGCTTTGTTTTTCATTTCTGGGGAGCATGCCCTCCGGGTCACATTTTGGAAAAATAATCTTATTATAGCTATGAACCTATGACTAAAAAATATTATTTAAAACTGTGTGGTCACAATATTGTTTAGACTCTGGAAAAAATTGGTTAAGATGAAACTCTTTTGAAATTCCAAAACTTGTTCTTTTTGCATACATAGTTACAGAAAGTTAGTTTGATAAAATCAGAATTCTGACCCTGAGACAACAAAAATATTTCTAGGAAAAAGCTTGAAGTTTTAACTCTAATCATGCCTTTGAGATACAAACACAGCCCACTTTGCCTGAGAACTTTGGGCTTAGAACTGCACACCAAAGGTAAAATGTGTAAAGAGACTCTTTAAGCTCAAATAAGTAAATTTAACCTGTTCTGAATGTTATTTTTGGTTTTGCATTTGCCAGTTAAATTGCCATAATATGCATGGTTATAATTCCCCTATCCTTCTATTTGCATTTTGTTTGTTCTTTAAAAGAGGGATTCTTGCTTGAAAAACTTGAGAAAATTGTTGGACTTCACCGTTTTGCTTTTGTCCTGAAGGAATTAGATTTTGGTCTTTGTGTGTATGTCTGCATTTGTCTGTGTGTAAGTGTGCCAGCCATGGGAAACTCAAATTTGTTTCCCACTGCAACCCCTTGAGGTACATTTTCCAGAAATGGAGAATTTCAGCTGTAAGCCAATGAACTATGAAAAGATGATTTTCCTTCGTAATATATCCTGCCATAATACTCCCAGGATTCACAGGAAAACTGGCCTTAAATAGATCTCTGAATGGCACCCCACTCCAGTACTCTTGCCTGGAAAATCCCATGGACGGAGGAGCCTGGTGGGCTGCAGTCCATGGGGTCGCTAGGAGTCGGACACGACTGAGAGACTTCACTTTCACTTTTCACTTTCATGCATTGGAGAAGGAAATGGCAACCCACTCCAGTGTTCTTGCCTGGAGAATCCCAGGGACAGCGGAGCCTGGTGGGCTGCTGTCTATGGGGTCGCACAGAGTCGGACACGACTGAAGCTACTTAGCAGCAGCAGCAGCAGACTATAGTAGGATCTATGTGTTTGTAACTTTTCCTTGTTTGATATAATCAGAGTATTTTATCATATGTATTCAGAGAAACTTATATATTAAAATTCAAAGTGTGATACAATGTTCAAAAAAAAAAAAAAAAAAACAAAAAAAACCCTGCTGGGCTTTTGAGTGGGATTATGTTGAATCTACAGATCAATCTGGGGAGAAGTAGCACTTTTTAAAAATGCATTTGTTTTTAATTAAAGCAAATTGCTTTACAGTATTATATTGGTTTCTGCCAAACATCATCATAAATCATATGTCCCCTCCCTCTTGAACCTACATCCCACCTCCCTCCTCATCCCACTCCTCTAGGTTGTTACAGAGCACTGGTTTGAGTTCCTGAGTCATACAGCAGAGTTCAATTAGCTATCTATTTTACATATGGTGACACTGTTTCCATGTTACTCTTTTCATACATCCCACCTTCTCCTTGCTCTCCCCCCTCCTCCCATCATTGTATCTACAAGTCTGTCCTCTATATCTGTCTGTCCATGGCTACTGTGAAAATAATTACCGCAGTACTATCTTTCTAGATTCCATATGTATGTTAGTATACAATATTTGTTTTTCTCTTTCTGACTTACTTCACTCTGTAAAATAGGCTCTAGGTTCATCCACCTCATTAGAACTAACTGAAATATGTTCCTTTTTATGGCTATTATTTTATTTGTGTATATGTACCACAGCTTCTTTATCCATTCATCTGTCAATGGACATCTAGGTTGCTTCCATATTCTAACTATTTTAGAGTGCTACAATGAATATTGGGGTTCAGTTCAGTTCAGTTCAGTTGCTCAGTCGTGTCCGACTCTTTGCGACCCCATGAATCACAGCACACCAGGCCTCCCTGTTCATCACCACCTCTCAGAGTTCACTCAGACTCACGTCCATCGAGTCCGTGATGCCATCCAGCCATCTCATCCTCGGTTGTCCCCTTCTCCTCCTGCCCCCAATCCCTCCCAGCATCAGAGTCTTTTCCAATGAGTCAACTTTTCGCGTGAGGTGGCCAAAGTACTGGAGTTTCAGCTTTAGCGTCATTCCTTCCAAGGAACACCCAGGGCTGATCTCCTTCAGAATGGACTGATTGGATCTCCTTGCAGTCCAAGGAATCTCAAGAGTCTTCTCCAACACCACATAATTGTGTGGTAGTTTGAGCATTCTTTGGCATTGCCTTTCCTTGGAATTGGAATGAAAACGGACCTTTTCCAGTCCTGTGGCCACTGCTGAGTTTTCCAAATTTGCTGGCAGATTGAGTGCAGCACTTTCACAGCATCATCTTTCAGGATTTGAAACAGCTCAACTGGAATTCCATCACCTCCACTAGCTTTGTTTGTAGTGATGCTTTCAAAGGCCCACTTGACTTCACATTCCAAGATGTCTGGCTCTAGATTAGTGATCACATCATCATGATTATCTGGGTTGTGAAGATCTTTTTTGTACAGTTCTTCTGTGTATTCTTGCCACCTCTTCTTAATACATGTGTCTTTTTCAATTTTGGTTTCCTAAGGATCACTACGAACAAAGGTAGTGTAGACTCTAATCTGGTACTCATCCTGTGTGTTCTTGCCTCCAATGTCCACAGTTGTCAAAACTAGTGCATTTTCTTTTGAGGGAACTCTCATTGTCCTTTTATATATTCTTGGCAGGCAGAGAGGTTGCTTAGCTGATCATGTGGATTTAATATGAAGCTTGTACAGCTGGTGGGAAGGTTTTAGGTCCTCTTCCTTAGCCACACAGCCCCTGGGTTTCAACTGTGGTTTTATCTCCACCTCTCCATACAAGATATCCACAGGGGCTTGCTGCTGAGGCTGCCCTGGAAGACTTGGGTCTGCCCCAGTGAGGACCAAGTGTGGAGGTGGCACAGCTGTTTGGATTGCAGGGAACCTGGCATCATCAGGCACTCAGGGGAGCTGGCAGCTAGGGCAGCAGGAAATATGGTGTTCTTAGGGTTTTTTCCTAGCCTCTGACAACTCTGTCCCAGTGGGGTTTGAGCATGGAGGTGGCACCGTTGCTTGGATCACAGGGACCCTGATAATATCAGCTACACAAGGGTGCTTGCAGCTACTGTCACAGGAGATATGGCACTATTAGGGCTTGTTTTAGCCCCTGGCAACTCTGCCCCAGTGAAAATTGAGTGTGAATGTGGCACAGCTGTTTGGATTGTGGGGACCCAAGTGTGCTGGGACAACTGCCTCAGTCACAGGAAATATGGCCCTATGAGTCTTTCTAGCCTCTGGAAACTGGTGATCAGAAGGCCTCTTTGGCTGGCCCTTCTCTGTTGCTTGGCATGTCAGGAGCTTAAAAGGCCAGTCTCTCTGGGATATTTCTCTGTTGTTCAGCTGTCAGTGCTGGTGTGTGGGGAGAGAGCGAGCAACGGTGACGGCTGCACACCCTACGTGTGACTCAACAGTATCACCTTGCCTCCATGGTTGCCTGGTTTTCTTCCACAGGCATTTCCCATATTGATCTCCTCCCTCATGTCCCCTCGGGCTGTATCCCTGCTATCAAAAGCATGGGACTGCACTCCAATCCCTACGCTTCAGCTCCTAGCTATTGTGTTTTCTAGGGGACTCACATCCCTGTCTGGGGTACATATGGCTGCAGTAAGGATTGTCTGTGCGGTTCTCATTCCATTTAGACTGTCACAGATCATCTGCTTAACTCTCAGCCTCAAATGTTTCTCCTCTGTCCCAAACAATTGCCTTGACGTGGAGATTAGACTCCTGCTTCAGTTCCCCCACCCACCAAGGCAAGGTCCAATCCTGCTTATTCTCCTCTTTTTCCCCCTACTTCCTCCATCCTACTGAATTTTGCATGGTTCTATGTATTCTTTTCCAGTGGTCAGATACTCCTGCCTGCTCTCAGTTGGTGTTCTGCAAGATCTTCTGTGTCTGAAGGTGAATTCGTGATGTATCCATGGAGAGAGATATATTCCACATCCACCTACGCCTCTGCCATTTTGAGAACTAACATCTTAACAATATTGAATATTCCAACACATCAATAGGCATTCCTTCCCATTTATTTCTGGTCTCCAGTGCCTTTGTCAGATTTATCCTTACACTTTCTTCAGATTTATCTGTAAATATTTCATGTTTTTGATCCCCTCTTTACTTCAGTTTGAAGAGTTTTTATTATCTTGACATTCACTGACGCTTTCTTCGACAGTGTCTATTCTGATATTTATTAAGTCCATCAAATCAACTTTTGTTCCAGTTGGTTCTTCATTTGAGTTTTCATTTCTCTCTAGAACAAGCCCATTTTTTCAAATTTTCAACAACTTTTCCTATAAATTCTTAAAAATATTTACAATTGTTGTTTTAGTCTTTATCTATTTCCAAAAACTGCTCATCTGTAGTTTGTTTCTATTAACTGAGCTTTCTCTTGATTATGTATCATGTTTTCTTGCTTCTTAACAATTCTCATAATTTTGATTGCATTCTAACAGTTGTATTAAAAAATAGTATATTTTTAAGTATAATACTTTTTGTTTTGTTTTACTTTGTTTTCATAGAAATGCAATCCCTTCCCTCTGCCTGGCATTTTGAGTGAGAATCTGATTATTAATATTTTCCTTAGAATTAAATTGAGCTGGGATAGTGTCATAGCTTTAGTTAGACTGAGTTTGCTTACAATCAGCCTAATCCCCAACATCCTTCCCCATCCCTGCCTCTTGGATCATATCACTATTTGAAGTGGAAAGGGGTTGGGCTGTAGCTTTATTATTTTTGGTTATATGTCATACAATCTGCCTTTGTTTTCCAGATCCTTGTCAATGCCACTTTCCCAGAAAAATTCTGGAGGGCATGGGAATTGTTGGACCAAAAAAAAAAAAAAAAAGTTTTGGCATTGGAGGCTTTTCCAGATTCCAGCCTATCCTGCCAACACACAGTGTCACCTGATTTTATATAATTTGTCCTTCTTAAAGTTTCCATCTATAGCAGTTTCTCTCTTCTATTGGTCTGTACCCCAGACCAGCTTCCTGTCCCAGATCTCAAGTTATTTGGCATTCTGCTCAATTACAAAGGTCACATTAAGGGAAGTCTCAAAAGCTAGAATCTTTTTTTTTTTTTTTCCCCAAAAGAATCAGTCTTTTTTATTTTACTTCAGTGTTTTAGGGCATAATAAAAAGTAAGGTTCAAGCATGTTGAAATTAGTTTCAAGGCAGTAGAAATTGTCACATGGCAGAAAGAGTAATCAAATAATTGTCACTGTTCCATTATCTAGTGAATTATCCTTCCCTTTTCTTTGTTCCAGGTAATCAAGAGGAGGTACTGGAAGAAAGAGCAATACATAGGTGACTGCCTTTTGAAGAAAAGGCAAAAAAAAGGGGAGGGGGGTTGATGGTTGAGTTGCCATATAGTATTCAGTTCAGTCACTCAGTCATGTCCGACTCTTTGCGACCCCATGAATCACAGCACGCCAGGCCTCCCTGTCCATATAGTGTAGTGACTAATAAATACCATTTCTAAAATTCTTTGTCTGTATTTTAACAAGAAGATAAAAATATGCTCTTAAGATGAATATTTGTTATAGATTTTAAGAAGCCCAAAAGAAGAAAAAGTACACTGTGAACTGAAATCAGAAAAGGCAGCTCTCTTACTGATTCTTCACTCTTGAAATCTCATTAACTATCAGATAAAACTTGATGAATGGCAGCCATTCAACATTTTCCCCATTCTGGGCTGTTTAATTGCCCAAAATCACCACATACTGATTAGTCTGAAATGTACTTATTGTTCCTGCTGGAGGTGTTTTAAAAATCAACAAAAGCTAGTATCTTCTTTTCTCAATTTATTTATTTATTTATTTTCAATTTTATTTTTACTTTATTTTACTTTAGAATACCGTATTGGTTTTGCCATACTTTAACATGAATGTATGTTTTATTTATTTTTAATTGAAGGATAATTGCTTTACAGTATTGTGTTGGTTTCTGCCAAACATCAGTATGAATCAGCCATAGGTATAATATGTCCCTTCCTTCTTGAAACTCCCACCCACCTCCCTCCCATCCCACCCCTTTAAGTTGTTACAGAGCCCTGGTTTGAGTTCCCTGAGTCATGTAGCAAATTCCCATTAGCTATCTATTTTATATATGGTAATGTATGTTTCCATTTTATTCTCCCCATATCTCCCATCTTCTCCTTCCTCCTCACCACCACCTCCGTGTTCATAAGTCTGTTCTCTATGTCTGTGTATCCATTGCTGTCCTGCAAATAATTTCATCAGTATCATCTTTCTAGATTCCATATATATATATATATGAAATATATATATGAAATATATATATAT
>SJYT01035019.1:3308-33722 GCA_006410635.1 Cephalophus harveyi | reverse complement strand
GAGATCAACCCTGGGATTTCTTTGGAAGGAATGATGCTAAAGCTGAAACTCCAGTACTTTGGCCACCTCATGCGAAGAGTTGACTCATTGGAAAAGACTCTGATGCTGGGAGGGATTGGGGGCAGGAGGAAAAGGGGACGACCGAGAATGAGATGGCTGGATGGCATCACTGACTCGATGGAGGTGAGTCTGAGTGAACTCTGAGAGATGGTGATGAACAGGGAGGCCTGGCGTGCTGCGATTCATGGGGTCGCAAAGAGTCGGACACGACTGAGCGACTGAACTGAACTGAACTGATATATATATATATATATTCTGAAGTCGCTCAATCGTGTCCAACCTCTGCAACCTATACACATTAGTATACAATATTTGTTTTTCTCTTTCTGACTTGCTTCACTCTGTATATAGGCTCTAGGTTCATCCACCTCATTAGAACTGACTGAACTGTTTCTTTTTTATGGCTGAGTATTATTCATTGTATATATGTACCACAGCTTCTTTATCCATTCATCTGTTGATGGACATCTAGGTTGCTTCCATGTCCTAGCTCTTGTCAATGGTGCTGCAATGAACACTGGTGTACATGTGTCTTTTCCAGTTTTGGTTTCCTCAGGGTTTATGCCTAGTAGTGAGATTGTTGGGTCATGTGGTGGTTTGTTTCTAGGTTTTAAAAGAATCTCCGTACTATCTTCCATAGTGGCTGTATCAATTTACATTCCTACTAACAGTGCAAGAAGGTTTCCTTTTCTCCACACCCTCTCCAGCTTTTATTGTTTGTAGACTTTTTTTGATGATGGCCATTCTGACTGGTGTGAGGTGGTATCTCATTATAGTTTTGATTTGCATTTCTCTAATTAAGACACTGAAGAAAGAAATTGAAGACAACATAAACAGATGGAGAGATATTCCATATTGCTTGGTTGGAAGACTCAATATTGTGAAAATGACTATACCATCAAATACAATCTACAGATTCATGCAATCCCTATCAAATTACCAATGACATTTTCCTCAGAACTAGAATAAAAAATTTCACAGTTGATATGGAAACACAAAAGACCCCAAATTTACAAAGCAGTCTTTTTTTTAAATATAAATTTATTTATTTTAATTGGAGGTTAATTACTTTACAATAGTGTATTGGTTTTGCCATACATCAACATGAATCCACCACGGGTGTACACGTGTTCCCTATCCTGAACACCCCACCCACCTCCCTCCCCATCCCATCACTCAGGGTCATCCCAGTGCACCAGCCGTGAGCATTCTGTATCCTGCATCAAACCCGGACTGGTTATTCATTTCACATATGATATTATACATTTTTCAATGCCATTCTCCCAAATCATCCCACCCTCTCCTTCTCCCACAGAGTCCAAAAGACTGTTCTATACATCTGTGTCTCTTTTGCTGTCTCGCATACAGGGTTATCGTTACCATCTTTCTAAATTCCATATATATGCCTTTGTATACTGTATTGGTGTTTTTCTTTCTGGCTTACTTCACTCTGTATAATAGGCTCCAGTTTCATCCACCTCATTAGAACTGATTCAAATGTATTCTTTTTAATGGCTGAGTAATACTCCATTGTGTATATGTACCACTGCTTTCTTATCCATTCATCTGCTGATGGACATCTAGGTTGCTTCCATGTCCTGGCTATTATAAACAGTGCTGCTGTGAACATTGGGGTACACGTGTCTCTTTCAATTCTGGTTTCCTAGGTGTGTATGCCCAGCAATGGGGTTTCTGGGTCATATGGCAGTTCTATTTCCAGTTTTTTAAGGAATCTCCACACTGTTCTCCATAGTGGCTGTACTAGTTTGCATTTGGTATATTTCTCCATCTATTAGTGTCCTCTTTGATTTCTTTCATCAGTGTTTTATAGTTTTCCATATATAGGTCTTTAGTTTCTTTAGGTAGATATATTCCTAAGTATTTTATTCTTTTTGTTGCAATGGTGAATAGAATTGTTTCCTTAATTTCTCTTTCTATTTTCTCATTATTACTGTATAGGAATGCAAGGGATTTCTGTGTATTGATTTTATATCCTGCAACTTTACTAGATTCATTGATTAGCTCTAGTAATTTTCTGGTGGAGTCTTGAGGGTTTTCTATGTAGAAGATCATGTCATCTGCAAACAGTGAGAGTTTTACTTCTTCTTTTCCAATTTGGATTCCTTTTATTTCTTTTTCTGCCCTGATTGCTGTGGCCAAAACTTCCAGAACTATGTTGAATAGTAGCGGTGAAAGTGGGCACCCTTGTCTTGTTCCTGACTTTAGGGGAAATGCTTTCAATTTTTCACCATTGAGGATAATGTTTGCTGTGGGTTTGTCATATATAGCTTTTATTATGTTGAGGTATGTTCCTTCTATTCCTACTTTCTGGAGAGTTTTTATCATAAATGGATGTTGAATTTTGTCAAAGGCCTTCTCTGCATCTATTGAGATAATCATATGGCTTTTATTTTTCAATTTGTTAATGTGGTGAATTACATTGATTGATTTGCGGATATTGAAGAATCCTTGCATCCCTGGGATAAAGCCCACTTGGTCATGGTGTATGATCTTTTTAATGTGTTGTTGGATTCTGATTGCTAGAATTTTGTTAAGGATTTTTGCATCTATGTTCATCAGTGATATTTGCCTGTAGTTTTCTTTTCTTGTGGCATCTTTGTCAGGTTTTGGTATTAGGGTGATGGTGGCCTAATAGAATGAGTTTGGAAGTTTGCCTTCCTCTGCAATTTTCTGGAAGAGTTTGAGTAGGATAGGTGTTAGCTCTTCTCTAAATTTTTGGTAGAGTTCAGCTGTGAAGCCTTCTGGTCCTGGGCTTTTGTTTGCAGGAAAATTTCTGATTACAGTTTTGATTTCCGTGCTTGTGATGGATCTGTTCAGATTTTCTATTTCTTCCTGGTTCAGTTTTGGAAAGTTGTACTTCTCTAAGAATTTGTCCATTTCTTCCAAGTTGTCCATTTTATTGGCATATAATTGCTGATAGTAATCTTTTATGATCCTTTGTATTTCTGTGTTGTCTGTTGTGATTTCTCCATTTTCATTTGTAATTTTGTTGATTTGATTTTTCTCTCTTTGTTTCTTGATGAGTCTGGCTAATGGTTTGTCAATTTTATTTATCTTCTCAAAGAACCAGCTTTTGGCTTTGTTGATTTTTGCTATTGTCTCTTTTGTTTCTTTTGCATTTATTTCTGTCCTAATTTTTAAGATTTCTTTCCTTCTACTGACCCTGGGGTTCTTCATTTCTTCCTTTTCTAGTTGCTTTAGGTGTAGAGTTAGGTTATTTATTTGACTTTTTTCTTGTTTCTTGAGATAAGCCTGTATTGCTATGAACCCTCCCCCTTAGCACTGCTTTTAGTGTCCCATAGATTTTGGGTCATTGCATTTTCATTTTCATTCATTTCTATGCATATTTTGATTTCTTCTATGATTTGCTGGTTATTCAGCAGTGTGTTGTTCAGCCTTCATATGTTGGAATTTTTAATATTTTTTCCCCATAATTGAGATCTAATCTTCTGCATTGTGGTCAGAAAAGATGCTTGGAATGATTTCAATTTTTTTTTGAATTTACCAAGGCTAGATTTATGGCCCAGGATGTGATCTATCCTGGAGAAGGTTCTGTGTGCACTTCAGAAAAAGGTGAAATTCATTGTTTTGGGGTGAAGTGTCCTCCACTATTATTGTGTTATTGTTAATTTCCCCTTTCATACTTGTTAGCATTTGTCTTACATATTGCAGTGCTCCTATGTTGGGTGCATATATATTTATAATTGTTATATCTTCTTCTTGGGTTGATTCTTTGATCATTATGTAGTGTCCTTCTTTGTCAAAGCAGTCTTGAGAAAGAAGAATGGAGCTGGAGGAATCAGCCTTCCTGACTTCAGACTATACTACAAAGCTACAGTCATCAAGAAAGTATGGTACTGGCACAAAAACAGAAATATAAACCAATGGAACAAGATAGACAGTCCAGAGATAAACCCATACACCTATGGGTACCTTATTTTTTCCAAAGGGGGCAAGAATATACAACAGGACAAAGACAGTCACTTCAATAAGTGGTGCTGGAAAAACTGGACAGCTTCATGAAAAGAGTGAAATTAGAACATTTCCTAACACCACAAAGATAAACTCAAAATGGATTATATATCTAAATATAAGGCCAGAAACTATAAAACTCTTAGAGGAAAACATAGGGAGAACACTCAGTGACATAAATCACAGCCAGATCCTCTATAATCACAGCAAGATCTAAATCACAGCAAGATCCTCATAAATCACAGCAAGACCCACCTCCTAGAGTGATGGAAATAAAAACAAAAATAAACAAGTGGGGCCTAATTAAACTTAAAATCTTTTGCACAGCAAAGGAAACTATAAACAATGTGAAAAGACAACCTTCAGAATGGAAGAAAATAATGGCAAATGAAACAACTGACAAAGTGTTAATTTTCAAAATATAAAAGTACCAGCTCATATAAGTCAATACCAGAAAAACAAACAACCCAATTAAAAGTGGGGAAAAGGCCTAAACAGACTTTTCTGTGAAGAAGGCATACAGATAGCTAATAAACACATGAAAAGATCTTCAACAAAAGCTGCTGCTGCTGTTGCTGAGTCACTTCAGTTGTGTCTGATTCTGTGCGACCCCATAGACGGCAGCCCACCAGGCTCCCCCATCCCTGGGATTCTCCAGGCAAGAACACTGGAGTGGGTTGCCATTTCCTTCTCCAGTGCGTGAAAGTGAAGTCACTCAGTCATGTCTGACTCTTAGCAACCTCATGGACTGCAGCCTACCAGGCTCCTCCGTCCATGCAATTTTTCAGGTAAGAGTATTGGAGTGGGTTGCCATTGCCTTCTCTGCAACAAAAGCTAGTAACTTCTTAATAATAATAATAATAATACACTGTTTGACAGCTTGAGGCTGAAATACAGAGAAAAGACACTTGTCCAAGCATAAGAGGAGATAAGCCCTTGAATAAAACACCAACACGGGATTACCTGTTGGCAGCAAAGAATCTGCCTGCAATGCAAGAGCTGCAGGAGACGTGAGTTGGATCCCTGGGTTGGGAAGATCCCTTGGAGGAGGGCATGACAACCCATTCCATTATTCTTGCCTGGAGAATCCCATGGACAAAGGTGCCTGTCAGGCTATGGTCCATAGCATCACAAAGAGTTAAACATAACTGAAGCTTCTTAGCACGCACATGCAAGATACCAATACAGAAGTTCTAAAGACATACACGTGAGACCAAGCAAGAGTTTTAAATGCAAGAGAAGGAACATTCCTTCAGGGAATAAAGAAGGAATAAAGAAGATACAAAGTTAGGTTTTCAGCAGCTCTTGGCAACTTCATAGTCTTTCTCCCTTCTCTGTACAACTAACACAAGATAGATGTGTAGTTGTGCAAATGTATTAATTACATATTTCAGGGAGATATGCTTGTTAAAACTGTGAAAGTAATATGGTTTAATTTTGTGAAAGGACATAATTTGGAAATTTTTATTTTAATCAGTCTTTGGTCCCAGCTTCCCAATTCACTATATCTCAAAAAGGCACTCAGCTGTTCAATACTGAATAAGTATATATGGGGAATGATGAAAAGGATTGTTCAGTGAATGACTCCAAATGCTCAGAATCCCTAGAAATGAGCTAGCTGGTTGAGGGGTCCTTTTAGTGGGAAAGGCTACATACGGTCTTGCTTCTCCAGGTCTCAGGGCCTATTTTCTCAGTTTTCCCAGCACTCCATTGGGCTTCCCAGGTGGTGCTAATGGTAAAGAATCTGTCTGCCAACGCTGGAAACACAAAAGAGACTTGGGTTTAATTTCTGAGTCGGAAAGATCCCCTGGAGTAGGAAATGACAACCCACTCCAATATTCTTGCCTGGAAAATTCCGTGGGCAGAGGAGTCTCATGGGCTCAGTCGATGGGGCCGCAAAGACTTGGACACAACTGAGCAACTGGACCACCACCACCACCCAGCTCTCCCCAAAATAGCTGGGTCTAAGTTCAAACTGCTTAGTATCTGGTCCTAAATTTTACTCCCATTACCACTCTCCATCACCCCCTACCCAGACAAGGCCCTTGTTAAACTTCTAACAGGGACTGGGCAGGCTTCATAAAAGAATGGTCCTGAGTCATGTCTATTCCAATCATAATTGTACAAATTATATTCTATATTATATACACTATATATATATGCATATATGTATATAGTAATACAATACACTACAATTTATAACTGCTCCTGTTAGTCTGTTTAGATGTGTATAAGAGACAGGAATTATACATGATTATTATTGCATATGCTAATATTAATAATTATGCAATATTAGTTGCTATCACTTATTAAGCTCTTACAGTGTTAACACATTCTTCCCATTGCCTGATCCCTATCACCTTTCTCCTAATAATGCTAACTTACTCTTCAGATCTGGCTCAGCTTGGTCAACAGTTCCTTCAGGAAGCCTCCCAAACACTGTCCTAGCCTAGATTAGATGTCCCCGCTGCCCTCCTAGTTCCCCTTATTTTCTCTTTTGAAATACATATGACACTACACTGCCGGCTGATGTTGATTTCCATAACAAGAATATGAGGTCCATGAAAGGAGAAACATAAAATGGCTTTGTTGTTCTTTATAGTGCCTGTGCCAGTATAGTGTCTGGCACAGAGTAGGTATTCAATAAATATTTGTTGCTAGGCACTTTATACAACAGAAAGAAACTAGTATGTCATTTGTCAGTAAATCAACTTCCTTTTCTTCGATATGACTATAAAAAGGCAACAGAAGTGAAACTGTTTCTCCACTGAAAGAATGCCATGCTGTGTGCAGTTTATAGTGGAAAAGATGACTCGTCACCACCTATGGATCTTGCTCTTTTGCCTACAAACCTGTGAGTTCTGACCCTTGCTGATACCTCCTAATTTTCTATTAAGTTTTGGAAATTGATCTTAAGGAGGCTATTGAAATTTGGCCTGCTTTAATAGAAACACCCTGGGTCTCAAAAGGGATCCTCCTGACTGGGAAGAGACTTAAGATCCAAACCTATCTGTTTTTCAGCTTTAGGGTTTATATATCTAAATTTTATCTGTACTCAGCCTCTAAACATCTGAGAAAAACTCTTCTGCTCAGAACCGTCAGCTTATGGTAGACCTGCCCAGAAAACCAACAAAGGAATATATAGTCCAAAACTTTGAAAAACTTAGAAGCAATTTTTTGGGGCATTAGAATGTGTTATATAAAATTTAACAGAGATATGACTTAATTATTTCATTGCTCCTGCAGACTAGAGTGACACATGACTATAATTATCATTGTAAAAACTTCATCTCTTTAAGTTCCCTTTATTTTCAAAGCACATTCAGAGCTATTACTCTGCTAATGTCCTCCAAAAACTCTAAAATTACTGGAGAAACGAGTATTATTCCTGTTTTATAAATAAATTAGTTCTCAAAAAAGAATGAAGAAGTTGAACTAAAAATCCTGTTTTTGTTACTTAAGGCTTAACAGTAAAGTAAAATGGTCAAATGAATATTGCTTGTTGTTAGTACAAAGGAAACTATGTAACATTAACATAGCTTTGGGAGTGTTTTGTCATTGCATATATTACCTCACTGAATCCGATCAATTGCCTTGTTTATGCAAAAACTGTCATTTCTAAAAATACTTACAGTGCCTCTTATCAGCTTTGGAAATGCACTAGCAAATTCCTGGCATGAGTTAGAACACAGAGACTCTAGTGGGTTAGGATTTCGGGAAAAGGTAGTATTAGTGCACTGAGGTATCTCTGATTCCCTTGACCACTTAAAGCTGTGGCTCCTTCAATGTGAGATTGTATCCACTGGGCATGTCAGATTTTTAGAGCCTGTGGTAGTCACCCTGACAGACAAGTAGAAAATGCAAGTAGATGCGGGAAAATATTGGATAGAACCTAAGTGGAAATCTAGGATGTCCCCAGTCTTTCAAAGAAGGGCTAGACAGGGAGGCATTTGATACCACTTAACTAGCAAAGCTCAATGGACGTGAGTCTGAGTGAACTCCGGGAGTTGGTGATGGACAGGGAGGCCTGGCATGCTGCAATTCATGTGGTTGCAAAGAGTCGGACATGACTGAGCGACTGAACTGAACTGAACTAGCAAAGCATTCACAGTTTTTATGTACACACTCTTTTTATGTACACACTCTTATGTGATACATACTAAGATCATTGAAATAAGTAAGATAGATGTTCTTAATTTCATTATGCAAAAAAAGAAAAGTAGAATCTAAGACTTGAATTAAACAATTCACCTAAAATTTCATGGCCTGAAATTGGTAAAGCTGAAAATGGACATTTGTTCTGTTAATCCCAGGGCTATAGTTCTTTCTGTTCCACACTTTTCTGACCTTTCACTGATTCAGTTTTCAAGTCCCTGATGCTCTTCAAAGGGCTACTGTACACTACATGAAAGGCAGCTCTCAGATACACTTGCCTCATCTACTGAAATGGAAATCAAAGTTATTGAATCAGCTAGCAATGAATCATTCATCCATTAACTTTAGAACTTTGGAAAGTTATATAAAATCCACCTGTTGTCAGAAAGGGGAATATTTCCCTCTTCTGCCTCTTGAGTTCTGTGGCTGGACTAATAATAAAACTGACATAACAACAAAATTCTGTAAAGCAATTATCCTTCAATTAAAAATAAATAAATTTTAAAAAACTGACATGGGATAGATTGCAGGAGAAAAGAAACAATTTTTTTCAGCTTTTTATTTTATATTGGAGTATAGCTGATTAGGGGCTTACCTGGAGGCTCAGTGGTAAAGGAGTCGGCCTGACAATGCAAGCATCGCCAGAGACACTGTTTCGATCCCTGAATGGGAAGATCCCCTGGAGTAGGAAATGACAACCCTTTCTTGCCTGGAAAATTCTGTGGACAGAGGAGCCTGGCAGGCTACAGTCCATGGGGTTGCAAAGAATCAGACATCACTGAGCACGGGTGCACGCATGCACGCAAGCGTGCACACACACATACACACACACACACACAGAGCCAATTAACAATGTTGTGATAGTTTCAGGTGAACAGCAAAGGGCCCAAACTCCCTTCCCATCCAGGCTGCCACGTAACATCCCTGGGCTATACAGTAGGCCTTCATTGGTTATCCATTTTAAATACAGCGATGTGTACATGTCCATCCCAAACTCTCTAACTATCCTGTCCGCCCAACCTTCCCTCCTGGGAACCATAAGTTCGTTCTCTAAGTTTATGAGACTGAGAAACGTTTTAATTTGTGCATGCAGAGTTCTCATAGAAGCAGAAACTAAGAAGTGGCCAAAACAACAGCTTTTACTTTTTAGACAAAGAAACAAATTTGTGATGAATCAACAGGACAAAGAAACTCAGGCTTTTGGTGTGAGCACTAAAAGTTAGTGAAGAATGTAAACAGACTTGGGGCTTGAAGTGGTAGATTAAAATAATAAGGTTTGTTTGTATAAGCTTCTTGCCCCAAAATTCCCTGTCTTTGTTGATAAGGATGTCCTTATACCTCCAGACGCTGTGAGGTTTATTTTCTGCTTTCAGGGGGACAGTGAAGAATCAGAGTTTTCCTCTTGCACTGGCTTCTTCTCAATCAACTTTTATTCAAAATAATCAATATGGAGAGTCTCCTGGTAGCCAAGTGGTTATGATTCTGGGCTTTCATTGCCATGGCCTAGGTTCAATCCCTGATCCAAGAACTAAGATTCCCACAAATGATGCAGCCAAAAAAAAAAGAAAAAATCATATGTCATTGTGGCATATTTGGGGGCATTCCATCCTGGGCTGTGTTGGGTTCAGCCAACCCAACATTGTTATATAGACTTCAAAATGGGAGAACTGTTAGTCCAATAAGATTGTTTTGAGAATCAAAATGATAACCCAGGTACGATAGTTAGCACAGTATCTGAATATAGTAGGTGCTTACCAAATGCTAGCTAATGCTGTTGTTTTTCAGACCGCTTTTCATACGGTATTAGGAAAGGGCCAAGGCTTTCTTACACAGAGATCCTGCCAAGATTCCTCTGTTTAGGATGATCCAAGGAACATGAGCCAGTGAAAAGATGGTACGAATTTGAACTTAGGTGTGGGCTTTTGAAGTTCCTGAAGAGAAAACCAGGGATGAAATATTCCCTTTGTCAAGGGCCCATTAATGAGAGGTGGGAGTCTGTTTTTATAGCAGTAAAACCAGAAGTACTGTCATGTACCATTTGGCTTTGTTGAATGGATATGTTTGCCTCTTAAAATTATCCTACCAACATTTCCTGAGTGCAAAAATGTACCCCATGTCCCTCTTGCTGCTATTCCTGACAAAGATGGTCCCTGATATTTAGCACTGAGCTTAGATGTCAACACTGACTGTATTTACTTCCCTGGAATGAATTCTGAACAATTTAAGCAGCTGAGATGCAATGGGAAAAGGGAACTAGAAATCCCCCTTTTTCCTGGAAAGCACTGAAATAAGAGGAATCTGAGTGGGCAAGCTCATGACCATTCCATGTTGGAAAAGTTTTCTTGAAGAGCCAAGACTCACAGTCTTATGTTTGTGATCTCAGCTTCCTCATCATGAGCTGTGAATACTGTGACTCTGACTGTCCTTCCAAGTATTCTACTAGCCACCAACTATTTAGGATAAAAAGCAAGAGCCCACCGCTTTTGCTCCATACTCACTTCCTTCTACATATTCGCTCTCACGCTCCTTTAATCCTTCCTTTTCTCTGTTACCTTTCTTGCTTCTTTCTTCAACCCCTCCCTTTGCTGCCTTCTCCTCTCTCATCAATGATAGTAATAATTAACCACTTATGGAGCAGTCACTACATATCTGTCATTACTCTGAGTAGTCTGGATATATTATTTTTTCTGATCCTCATAACAACCTTTGAGGTGGGTACTGTTAATATTACAGAAGGAAATAGAGGTCATTTAGCCAAAAAGTGGAGGAAGTAGGATTTGAACTCCAGTCTATAGACTTAACCACTGAGTCAGGGCTGCCTTCACCACTTTGATGCTGAAATAGAATAGTATATTATCTCTGAGGCTGATGGCTATCACACTTTGGGATTTATCATGAGTGGTGATTATTCAGCAGAGACTGGGCCCATCTCTGTACCCACCTACATAGGAGGTTAGAGGCTGGTGGGCAGGCCTTTGCCAATAACAGAATTTGGGGCAGGCCAGCAAGGTACAATATCCAAAGAAATGACCATATTGAGACATGGTTCAAGTACCATTCACATAAGCATGGTTATAGAATGATTTGAATTTGCTTTTTTAAAACAAACAAAGATCTAGTAACAAGACCTCAGTGTTCTGCTGGATGTAGAGCACAGTCATGAGGCATTCTAGCAACTGACACAAAAACTAGGGGAGAAAAAAAGAATGAAAAAGTAAATAAATCCAGGAAAGGTGAGTGGGCCCCTCTAGATATCTGTTTATGGATAAGTAGGCCCCAACCATCATCCTAGGAGTTGGAGACAAGATTTCATGCCTGGAGAAGAGTCCTGGCAAGTGTCAATTTGCCATTAGTCCAAAGTCCTATTAGAGAGGGGCCTTCAGCTTCCCTCATAGCTCAGTTGGTAAAGAATCCACCTGCAATGCAGGAGATCCCAGTTCGATTCCTGGGTCAGGAAGATCTAGTGGAGAATGGATAGGCTACCCACTCCAGTATTCTTGGGCTTCCCTGGTGGCTCAGCTGGTAAAGAATCCATCTGCAATGTGGGAGACCTGGGTTTGATCCCTGGGTTGAGAAGATACCCTGGAGAAGGGAAAGGCTACTCACTCCAGTATTCTGACCTGGAGAATTCCATGGACTGTATAGTTCATGGGGTTGCACAGAGTCGGACACAACTGAGTGGCATACACTTTCGAGATAAAGACAAAGCCTCTGTTCTAGAAAAAGATTTGAGCAGACAACTGCCATAGACTTTCCAGAAGGGCTTAAAAACAAAAGTCCAATTACAGAAATGGAAGAATATATTATGTATGGGGAAAACCAGGTATCAGGACATTAGCTTTAAAATCCAGTCTCCAAGAGATGCTTGAGGCTGCATCCTTATAACAACGTGAGACTCCAGTAGAGGGGGTAGTGACCCCCCTCATCAATCCAATATGCCAGAGCAGCCCTGGAGATCAGTGTGTGACCCCAGAGCAGCCAGAGTGCTTCCACAACAGGAGCCCAAAGGTCAATGCTAGATCACTTGGGCTCCTCGAACAATTCCCAAACCAGACTTTTGTTCTCTTGAACTTAAGAGAAGGATGAATCTGTAAGTTTGGGGGTAACTAGACTCAGCTGCGGAGAAGGCAATGGCACCCCACTCCAGTACTCTTGCCTGGAAAATCCCATGACGGAGGAGCCCGGTAGGCTGCAGTCCATGGGGTCGCTGAGAGTTGGACACGACTCAGTGACTTCACTTTCACTTTTCACTTTCATGCACTGGAGAAGGAAATGGCAACCCACTCCAGTGTTCTTGCCTGGAGAATTCCAGGGACGGCGGAGCCTGGTGGGCTGCCATCTATGGGGTCGCACGGATTCGGACACGACTGAAGCAACTTAGCAGCAGCAGCAGCAGACTCAGCTATGTGGAAGCTAGAAGAGAAAGAGGTCTGAGCAGTCAATTGGGTGACTGATGTTAGTGGAGGTACATACCCACTACACTGTTTCCTTCACCATACCCAATTTTTTATTATATGCTTAGAGTGCTGTGGTTATTGTTCAGTCACTAAGTTGTGTCTGACTCTGTGATCCCAAGGACTGCCGCACATGAGGCTTCCCTGTCCTTCACTGTCTCCCAGTTTGCTCAGATTCATGTTCACAGAGTACTGAGTAATGATAGAATGATGAGTGACAGGATCTCATCTTTGAGAATCTATGTGCGTGTGTGTGTGTGTGTGTGTCTTTATTTTGCAAAAGAGAATTCATGTCACCCTAAATCTCAATAAAGATTATATAAAGTAAAGAAAAAAAAAAGCCAGCAGAAAATAGTAGACTATTGGAAGGACTGATGTTGAAGCTGGAACTCCAATACTTTGGCTACCTGATGTGAAGAGCTGACTCATTGGATAAGACCCTGATGCTGTGAAGGATTGAGGGCAGGAGGAGAAGGGGACAACAGAGGATGAGGCGGTTGGATGGCATCATTGACTCGATGGACATGGGTTTGGGTGGACTCCGGGAGTTGGTGATGGACAGGGAGGCCTGGCGTGCTGTGGTTCATGGGATCTCAAAGAGTCAGACATGACTGAGCGACTGAACTGAACTGTATGGAGGTGGTAGCTTCCTTGTTCTAAAGCCCTCATAGGCAAGGAGTTTCCATTCTCATGGAGAATGACACAAAGCTTCTCTCCGCTAACCCTTTGCTCCCTCTTTGTCCTTCTTTCCCTTCACTCAGAGTAATCAGTTACAACCATCTCTCTTCTGGGTGCTGCTGCCTCTGGTAGCTCTTCCAGTCCTGCAGTACTCAGGGAAGCAGTGGATGCGGGGAGACAAGGGGAAAGTTAGCTATGGCTGAAGAAATATCAAGAAATGCTGATTTGAAGGGTCCTAAAGAAGCAAGGGGGTTTGGGCAACTATTAAGCAACAATACGCCCTTCCTTATTTCCATCCCCATGAAAACCATCATGCTGGCTTTTGTAACATCTCCATAATACTCCACTTCTCCTTTTTTTCCGTAAGAGTTGTCTGGGGGTATTATTTTAATCTCTTTAAAAATGTTTTCTTATTTTACATACCAAGCACCTTATGGTGCCTAGTATATGTCAAGTACTTTTCTAATAGGTTTACAAGTATTAACTCATTTAATATAACACTTTATGAAGTGCTCCTGTTAGTCTGTTTAGAAGCTGATAAAACCGAGGCACAGAAAGGTTAACAGAGAGGTTAACTTTCCCAGGGTCTCATGGCTAGAACCTGGCAGGAGCAGGATTCAAGTTCAGGCAGTCTGGGTTTTCATCACTAAGTCATGGTGCCTGACCCAGCGGCAGAGAGAGGGTGCCCCTCATGGCAACTCTCCCTTTTGGGGTCTCTAATTTCTTCTCTATTGCTGTATATACCTGAGAGCAGTGCATGTCATCTAATTTTCATACCTCCTCAAAAGTAGTAGAGAAATTTTATTTCATTTACCAGTAGAATCCTGTGGTTTAGCAGGTAACTGGCTTAGTCGTGGTCATCTAGCTAATTGGCAATAGAACCTTGGCTCAAACTTGTTTCTTGATCTTTTACTCACCATGCTATGAATCCCTAGCCTGTGGACATATGCAAATCTTTGTTAACAATATGAGAATATTGGAGTGGAAAGAATTTACTGTTAGCCAACTGCTCTTTCTTATTAATCAGTTTATATTCTGAACCTTCCTTACCAAGGGCCAGAGACATGTAGAGTTATTTCTTGCCCTCACTGTTTCTCTTACTCTGTTTTCTATCTTGCTTTTTATTGCTAGAAAAAGGGAAAGTGGGTCAGTTGCAAAAAAAGTGTTTATTCTTTTAACAAATATTTAATAATCATCCACTAATTGTAAAGGAAATACTAGTGACCAAAACAGAAAAAGACTACATGGCAATTACATTCTCATGGGGGTGAAAGGTGAGGAGGACAATAAGTAAATGTGCACAGGCAATGCGTTAGTGGTCATATGTGCTGAGAAGAAAAATAAATAAGGCAAGGCAATAGAGAGTGATGGGAAAGAGACAGCCACTTAAGCATGGCGAGCTGTCTCTGAAGATAGGACATTGGAACAGACTTTCACAGTGAAGGAGTGTTGGAAAGAGTGTTGTTTAAAAAAGGAGGACAGCAAGTATTTAATAGAAAAAAGTCTAAGGTGTTCTTAGCCAGTTTGAAGAACGAGAAAGTCAGTGTGGTTGGAGTGGGCAGGGGAGAGAAGGATATGAGATCAGATGGGAGGAGATAGGATCTAGGAGACTAGGGAGTCCCTTGAAACCCCAAATGTACACTGTCTTTGCTTTTAATAGACTTTCTTACTCCTTGGAAGGAAAGTTATGACCAACCTAGATAGCACATTGAAAAGCAGATATATTACTTTGCCAACAAATGTCCATCTAGTCAAGGCTATGGTTTTTCCAGTTGTTATGTATGAATGTGAGAGTTGGACTGTGAGAAAGCTGAGCACAGAAGAATTGATGCTTTTGAACTGTGGTGTTGGAGAAGACTTGGAGGACAATAAGTAAATGTGCACAGGCAATGCGTTAGTGGTCATATGTGCTGAGAAGAAAAATAAATAAGGCAAGGCAATAGAGAGTGATGGGAAAGAGACAGCCACTTAAGCATGGCGAGCTGTCTCTGAAGATAGGACATTGGAACAGACTTTCACAGTGAAGGAGTGTTGGAAAGAGTGTTGTTTAAAAAAGGAGGACAGCAAGTATTTAATAGAAAAAAGTCTAAGGTGTTCTTAGCCAGTTTGAAGAACGAGAAAGTCAGTGTGGTTGGAGTGGGCAGGGGAGAGAAGGATATGAGATCAGATGGGAGGAGATAGGATCTAGGAGACTAGGGAGTCCCTTGAAACCCCAAATGTACACTGTCTTTGCTTTTAATAGACTTTCTTACTCCTTGGAAGGAAAGTTATGACCAACCTAGATAGCACATTGAAAAGCAGATATATTACTTTGCCAACAAATGTCCATCTAGTCAAGGCTATGGTTTTTCCAGTTGTTATGTATGAATGTGAGAGTTGGACTGTGAGAAAGCTGAGCACAGAAGAATTGATGCTTTTGAACTGTGGTGTTGGAGAAGACTCTTGAGAGTCCCTTGGACTGCAAGGAGATCCAACCAGTCCATTCTGAAGGAGATCAGCCCTGGGTGTTCATTGGAAGGACTGATGCTGAAGCTGAAACTCCAGTACTTTGGCCACCTCATGCGAAGTGTTGACTCATTGGAAAAGACTCTGATGCTGGGAGGGATTGGGGGCAGGAGGAGAAGGGGATGGCAGAGGACGAGATGGCTGGATGGCATCACTGACTCGATGGACATGAGTTTGGGTGGACTCCGGGAGTTGGTGATGGACAGGGAGGCCTGGCATGCTGCGATTCATGAGGTCGCAAAGAGTCAGACACGACTGAGTGACTGAGCTGAACTGAACTGAAGGAGAACTATGAAGTTTGGGTCTAAATGCCCTCTCTGTTGCCATCAATAATTGTTATTTTGTAATCTCTTTGGGTTTTACCCAACTTCTCAGTAAATTTCCCTTACTCAGGTCTGAAGAATTTCCCTCTGGCCAGTTAACCTCCTCCTACCCCAACAATATTTCTAACCCAGATAAAGTTTCTGAGTCTTTATTTTTTCCAAACACATTTCTTATTCTCATATTCTGTGTTTCCTTCTTTCAATCAGTGGTTTTGGGCAGCTACTTTATCATGAAATGTACATTTGTAAAGTTCACCCATTCATATGGGTTCATCCAGGGAAACAGGAGTTATCATCTAAAACACAAAAGATATATAAGTCTGAAAAAGATGTCCAGCTTCCCTTCCAGGAGGGGAAATCCAGCTCCAGTGAATAGACTGTCCATAGTGTTCTCTGTTCAAGCTGGTGTCATCCTGACCCTCCAGTTACCTCTTCACCATAGCTACCTAGAGGTCACGGGGAACCTATTTTTCCATCCAAGCCCCACATCACGGAGTTCAAGCCTTTTCTTGCCTTTGCTTCTCTTTGGGAAGTATTGCCTTTCTCCCACCCTATCCTGCTGTGGTCTGGCTATGGGAATCAGGAAATCACACTCATTCAGTTCAGTCATTCAGTCATGTTTGACTCTTTGCAACCCAATGGACTGCAGCACACCAGGCTTCCCTGTCCATCACCAACTCCTGGAGCTTGTTCAGACTCATGCCCATCAAGTCAGTGATGCCATCCAACCATCTTATCTTCTGTTGTCCACTTCTCCTCCTGCCTTCAATCTTTCCCAGTATCAGGGTCTTTTCCAATGAGTCAGTTTGCATCAAGTGGCCAAAGTATTGGAGTTTCAGCTTCAGCATCAGTCCTTCCAATGATTATTCAGGACTGATTTCCTTTAGGACTGATGGGTTGGATTCTCTTGCAGTCCAAGGGACTCTCAAGAGTCTTCTCCAGCACCACAGTTCAAAAGCATCAATTCTTTGGTGCTCAGCTTTCTTTATAGTCCAGCTCTCACATCACATACATAGCTTTGACTTATATGGACCTTAGTTGGGAATGTCTCTGTTTTTTAATATGCCATCTAGGTTGCTCATAGCTTTTCTTCCAAGAAGCAAGCATCTTTTAATTTTATGGCTGCAGTCACCATCTGCAGTGATTCTGGAGCCCAAGAAAATATAGTGTCTCACTGTTTCCATTGTTTCCCCATCTATTTGCCATGAAGTAATGGGACCAGATGCAATGATCTTAGTTTTTTGAATGTTGAGTTTTAAGCCAAATTTTTCACTCTCTTCTTTCACTCTCATCAAGAGGCTCTTTAGTTCTTCACTTTTTTCACACTCATTAGGAGATATTATAAATATGAGTCATCTCTTTTTCACTGGGCCCCAAGCCTGTCACCAGTCCCTTCATCCCCTCAGTCAACCTGTTAACTCCCTGGGGGTGTTCCCTAGAGCAGCATTTCCTCAAAAATTTTACATTCATCAAAATAATAATAGCAATTATCATTTTTATGTGCCAGGAATTAGTGCTTAGTGTTCTTTCTTCATAATTGCATTTAATAATTACCTATATTTTAAAGGTAAGGAACCTAAGAATCAGAGAATTTCAATTGTTTCCCCCAAATAACATATCTAGGTTCAAATATCCCTAGATTCAAGACCTGTACCCCTAACTTGACACATCTTAAGTAGTCCCTCTCCTGCCTCCTCTTGCTTCCCATATTACTGAAGATATGAAGGCCATCAAGCATGACTCAGCTCAGTTCAGTTCAGTTCAGTAGCTCAGTCGTGTCCGACTCTTTGCGACCCCATGAATTCCAGCATGCCAGGCCTCCCTGTCCATCACCAACTCCCAGAGTCCACCCAAACTCACGTCCATCGAGTCGGTGATGCCATCTAGCCATCTCATCCTCTGTCATCCCCTTCTCCTCCTGCACTCAATCCCTCCCAGCATCAGAGTCTTTTCCAGTCAGTCAACTCTTTGCATGAGGTGGCCAAAGTACTGGAGTTTCAGCTTTAGCATCATTCCTTCCAAAGAACACCCAGGGCTGATCTCCTTCAGAATGGACTGGTTGGATCTCCTTGCAGTCCAAGGTGACTAGCTACCATTTTATCTTCTCTGTTCCAAAAAGTACACTACATATTAAGCAACATCTATGTGCCCTCCCAACAATTTCATGAGGTAGGCATTACTATATCCTATCTTGTAGCTAAGTAAAATGAGGGCCTCAGTAACTGTCAGGAATTGAACACAGGCCCATTGGACTCAAACCATGTGCCTCTTCCATCTTGCCAAGCACACTTTCTTCTATCCTTACTCCCAACAAGACTTCAAAATATCAGTGTCCTTTCTCTCCTCCTTTCCTTTTTTCCGTCCACTTCAGATGAAGGCATGAGTCTCCTCTGACTGAAAACATACACCTTTCTCTGCACACCATTTCCCTTCCATTTTTTGTTCCACACAAGCCTTAGTGGCCTGTGTATACTTCACTGTGCTTGGTGCTTGTGATTTTAAGACAAGATTCCTGGATTCAAGTGACTCGGTGTCCAGAAACAGACAGGTGGGCTCATGACTACCACCCAGTGTGGCAAGTACTATGAGAGAGAAACAAAGAACTCCATGCATAAGGACATCTATCCTAGATCAGGGAAATCTCTATCTTCTTTTCCTCCATACCACACTTCCCCCATCAATATCTTCTATTTCAAAACAAAATCAAATAAATTGGTTTTGTTTGGCTCTCTAGCTAGCTATTTGTTCTATTTTATAGCCTTTCTTTCACTATGAAGCTTCTCCAATTCTTTACCACCTTTTCTATCCTCAATCTTCTACACTCTGGCCTCCATTTGAATCATCCTAACTTGAACTACATTCTCAAAGGCCATCAGTAACCTCCTAATGGACAAATCTAGGGGTCATTTTCAGCCTTTAACTCACTTAAGACTCTGGATCACTAGACGTCAGTGACAGTTACCTTCTTGAGATTCTTTCTCCTCCTGGGTTTCATGATTTTGTCTGCTATTGGTGCCTCTCTTGCCGCTGTATCGCTTGATCTATGCAGTTTCTTTTGATAGTACCTCTTCTATAACTGTAAGCACTTAGCACAAGGTTCAGCCTTGGACTTCAGCCTATTCTTCCTGAGTGACCCTCCCCTTCAATCACCTCCTCTCCAGAGATGATTCCTAAACCACGTGGATTTCAGTTTGATGGCAAGTGACAGAGACTCAAAAATAAGAATTCCTTAAAGAAGAAAGAAATTTATTTCTTGTTAGTGTAAAATGACTGGAGTTGGCAGTTCAGTTGATAGAATAGTTCACAAGGTCATCAGGGATCCACACTTTTTGAGTCTTCCTGCTCCATGATTCTCAGTACTTGGCTCCCTCTTCTTGATCCAAAATGTCCAAGATCCACTATCATGGCATTCCAGCCCACAACAAGCAAGGAAGAGATGAAGAAAGCAAGCGCACCTTCTTAACGACATAAAAGTCAATACAGTATTTGACGTTTGTCCCATGGACCTGAACTTAGTCACGTGACCAAACTGAGGTCGCAGAAAGTTGGGCGATGTAATCTTTATTCTGGGTGACCATACACCTTGCTGAAAATTAGGGATTCTATTACTAAGAATGAAGCAGAAAACAAATATTGGAAAACAACCAGCAGATTCTGCCACAGCCCCCAGACAATACTTTGAATACATTAACTTTTCTTATCTTCCATTCCTCTAACTTCTTATTTAGTGGTGCATCATCATCTCACATTCAGTGTTTCTGACATTAAACTTGTCTTCTCCTTTTGACTTCTTTCAAGCATAAACTTAATCAAATTCTAGTAGCTATTAGTTTTCCACTCTCATGAAGTAGACACCCAATATACTGTTGAATTTTATGACATGCCTCTTCATTCCTTGCCTTTCTTTGTTCTATCTCTCAAATTCATCCTTTCCTTTCCATTCCCATTCCCACCCCTCAATTCATGCCCAGATGGCTAACAGTAGCCTCTGAAATGGTCTTTCAAGCCCAGCTTTTCTTTCCTCTTATTTCTCCATTTCCTACATTATTACCATATGACTCTAACCCTAAAGCATTATTAGCCTTTGTTCTCAAAAACTTTAATAGCTTTCCCCTGCCTGTGGTGCCGACTTCAAAGTCAGGTCTGTTTCCATGTCCTGGCTATTATAAACAGTGCTGCAATGAACATTGGGGTACATGTCCATCAGCAGATGAATGGATAAGAAGGCTGTGGTACATATACACAATGTACCCATGGTGGATTCATGTCAATGTATGGCAAAACCAATACGGTATTGTAAAGTAAAATAAAGTAAAAATAAAAAATAATAATAATAAATTAAAAAAAAAAAGTCAGGTCTGTCCTAAATCTAAACCTAAATTTATATTTCTAGCCTGATTGCTCTCTACTTTGTTAAGCAAATCTATACTTATTCAACCTACATCACCCATCTTCTCTTTCTAAACCTTTATTCAGAACCTGAAGACCTGAGACACTAATTCTTCCCCTTTCTATCTAGTAACATTCTTTTCACTCTTCAAGGTCCTCTTCAAATTCTGTTTCCTCCAAGAAGTTGTTTCTAACCACTGCAGATCAAAGTGATCTATCCTTCTTCAAATTCCTATTGTAATTACTGTCTCTACCATTCATCTGAATTTATCATTTACCAGCTCATATTGCAAAGGTGAGTTATGAGTGTGTATGTGCATGTGTCTTATTTCCCTAACCATAATGAAATTTTTACAAAGGACAGAGAACTTGTCTTGGTCATAGACTTGCATAATGCTTTTCATAGTAAGTCCTTAAGACATTTTTGTGCCACAAATTCTCCCTGAAATTGTTTTCTTAAGGTTGCCTCCAACATTAATATACTGTTCGAGTCCGCTCAGCACCTAGGGAAATAAATATTAGCATTGGTTGATATGGAGATTCTTAAAACACCAAAGCCTTTAATAGGAGAAGGGAGCCCACCAAGTGCAGTGGTACTGAAAACTGTCCCTCCGTGCTTTACCTGAATTAGCCTTTAATAATGGCAATCCACTCCAGTACTATTGCCTGGAAAATTCCAAGGACAGAGGAGCCTGGTAGGCTACAGCCCATGGGGTCGCAAAGAGTCGGACACGACTGAGCAACTTCACTTCATACATTCTTCAGTATGGTCTTGATGTTACCAAGGTCATCATAGAGATGGACTAGGGAAGTCCTAAAGGGCATATCCTAACTGTTAAGAAGAGGATGAGAATGAGAATTGTTATCATTAATATCCTCAGAAATAACCTGCATTTATTTTGCCTTGATGATCAACAAAGAGTTTCCATTCATATATGATTTTTCTGATCACTAATTAGATAGGCAAATTTTATAGTTACTGTTGCCATTCTGTAGATGAAGAAACTGAGACTCAGAAAAGCCTCGTGACTTTATTGACCAGCTTATATGTAGAAGTAGCAGCTATGGCACCTATGACTTCATCCTCCCTATCTATTTTGCCTTGATGATCAACAAAGAGTTTCCATTCATATATGATTTTTCTGATCACTAATTAGATAGGCAAATTTTATAGTTACTGTTGCCATTCTGTAGATGAAGAAACTGAGACTCAGAAAAGCCTCGTGACTTTATTGACCAGCTTATATGTAGAAGTAGCAGCTATGGCACCTATGACTTCATCCTCCCTATCTTTTCTTTGCATGCTATCGTTTTGCGGCTGCCTCATACCTCCATTGGGTGTTCAAAGGTACATGTTATGCCTGTACAAGCCCTACACTTTTTCTCAGAAAGCCCAGGAGTCTCACCAACAGCACCACAGCACAAAATATTAAAAGGACTTTCTCTAGCTTAGCTATCTGACATCCTCACTGCCTCACTCTTTGATACCCAAGCACCACTTCCTGAATGACTCGCGAGAGGACACAAGATAAACTTCAAAAAGCAACACCACCCGCCAACGATTCTGTGGCTGCACAACTGCCCTCCTACTAAGATCTCACCCTTAGTAAACTGCCCACCATTTCCTGGGGTTTGACGAGAAAACCCACCAGAATGAGTCTATGGAACCCCCACCTTTTCCATCTTCTCACACTGAACCTGAATCCAAAGAGTGAAATGGAAATTAGGCACAAGGACTTGATATTTTTTTTTTTTCTTTCTTTCTTTGAAACAATCTAGACCGTGGTCCCGGTCGATATGTGAAACACCTTGGGTCATCTTATACTTTTATATCCCAGAAAAATGTGCATTATAATTCTTCAAGTACTGTTGTGTTGTCGTAATTTAGTTCGAGTCCAGAAAAACTCGAGTTCCGAGACATGGGACGTGTCCAGTGTCCAGGTCAACCCCTGTAAGTTCCTAAGTCCGACCCTGTGAGGTTCACGGAGAGATGGTCTAGAGTAGTTGTGTCACCGTCTCGAACAGACCTCTCTTAATTAGAAGTTCCTTACCTAAAACTATTTGAGACTGAGGACGGTGGTTTCTGTTCGAATCAGAGAGAAAGACAAGGGAGTCATCGAACCAACGAGAACGAAAATGACAAATCATGAATAGTATAACATAAGGACAAGTGTACATACGTGCACGTAGAATAAGAGACTCGAGACTCAAGGAGTCTCCACGGTGGTACAGGATAAGTAGGGACTCACCGTGAACAAATCAGTACAGGGTGAGAAAACACTAGGCCACCTGACATCGGAGCCAGGCTCCTCTGTCCATGAGATTTCCCAGGCAAGAATACTGGAGTGGCTTGCCATTTCTTTCTCCAGGGCATCTGCCAATCTGCCAATGCAGGCAGATTCTTTACCACTGAGCCACCTGGGAAGCCCTAGAACTTAATAAATGTTTGTAGATAAGGGTCTTTAGTCTCCTTCTTCCCCCCAGGACCTTGTTACATCTCCATCTCTACTTAGCCCACCCCAACTAAGTCACCAGTCCCTGCCTGGGATATTCCTTCTAAGGGAAAATCTTGGATGTTCTGAAAGGAAAGAGGTTTATGTAAGCAGTCCCTGGCTTGTCCAGAAAGTACTGGGCTAGAGTGCAAGGGTGGTCATAGTGAGACAGCACCCTCAGTTTAAGAAATCCCTTTGCTTTTCTGACACATCACAATGACTTGTATTCTCAGTGACCTTTATTCTTATCCTCTTTATGCCAAGCCCTGAATAAACTTGAGAGTCAGGCTGAACCCACTTAACATGAAAAGTTTTGTTCTGCTCTTTGGGGCTCATATGCAGTCAGTACTCATCAGAATGGCCCTGTTAGTGTTTATGGCTGAAGCTCTTCTTGATTGGTCAGTGCTTGTGCCTACTGGTTATTAAATGTTTTGAATATCATACACGCTGGCTCACAGCACCCTCTCACACCATATAGCTCAGTGAGAATAACAGAGTAATGAAAGAACAGAAGAAAAGGGAGAAAATGACACCTTATAATTATATTGCCATTCATCTTACAAACTATGTATTAAATCAGTTTATCTTCATAAGGTAATTGAGGAGAAGAGAACAAAATAAACTTTTCTTTTCTTTTTTTCTATCTTAGATTTTCACCCTTCAGCTTTATACTGAATACTACAATCCCAAAGTTATTCCTGGATTCCCAGAATGAATCAAGTCCCTTTCCTATTCTTTCTCAAAGTGCCATAACATTTATCCTATTTGTAGTTACCTTATCAAACTTGTTCTCTTCATTTAAGTTCCAGGGAACAGAAACCATGTCTATTTTTACTCACCATTGTACCCCAGTCTCTTTACATCATGCTTTAAAGAGTAGAGGCTCAACAAGCATTTGTATTATAATTAAATTAATAAATACTCACTATAAGATCTAGAACAAGTTGTCCTTGAATAAATACGTCCATTCATTCATAAAAGTATGAATGAATAAATGAACTTTGCTTACTTCAGAAGTTGCTCTGAAAAAACCTAGGCAACACATAACTGAATTTAATTTGTTAAATCATCCTACAAATATTTGCTAAGCACCCTCTATGTGCCAGGTGCTCATCTATAGACTGGGGTTATAATAGTGAGCAAAAAGAGCCCTCAAAATCACTAACTTGGGGAATATTTACTCCAGGACCTCAAAAGCACTCTATGCCTATATCTTCTAGGAATAGAGGCATAAATGTAACTTTTTTTGCAAAGACCATGGCAGCCATCACAGGCTCTTGTCCCCAGCTCTTCTACCACTTGGCCATATGACCTTGGGAAAGAAAATATCCAATATCTCAGACCTCAGAGGTTTAAATATGGAGATTTATGGCCTTAATCTCTCAAATTCCATCTAACTCTTGTTAGAGTCTAGGTGTCTAGATAAAAATGCTTTAATGAAATGGATTGCTTAAAAATTCACTGAGAAACTTAATTTTTGAATGAGAATCTTTTAGAAAATTTAGCCATCATAACATGTTAAATATGTTTAAAGTAAAATCCAAAAAAAGAGAAAAAAAGATATCATCAAGAACCTGGTTCAGCTGCTCCTCAGGGAGATTCAATCCTGGAGAGACAGAGAATTCTAAAAGAAGCAACAGTCAAATGGTTATGGTTTTGTCAAATGTTTATAGTTTCCTATTTATGTTCTCAGGTCTGGAAGCAGCTGGAAGTGACACAGACATCTTCATAGTGAATGGAATTCTGGGGGAGTCAGCTACGTTTCCCTTAAATATCCAACCGTCACAGAAAGTTACCTTCATTTCTTGGCATTCCAAAACATCTGTTGCTTTCATAACCCCAGGAAACTTCGGAGAAGAACCCAAAGTTACCATAACCCACCAAAATTACCATGAACGAATAAGTGTCTCAGGTCAGAACTATAACCTGGAGCTCAGAAATCTGAAGATTGAAGACTCAGGGATCTACAAAGCCGACATAAATGTAGAGACCTCTAAAACGACCACCACCACCAGGTCCTACAACCTTCAAGTCTATCGTAAGTTGTGGAAAGAGAGAAGGCTTGTTTTTTCACTTTTACTTTGCAATTTGCTATGTAAAAATGCCTTTATTTCTGACAGTTGGGTTCCCTAAATCTTTTCATACTTATAAGTACTTACATAAATATATTAATGCTTATGGAGAGGGTATGGCTTTGCTTGCATTTAGCAATGTATTCTTCCTGTGGACCTTGTTTTTCTTTTCTATAAAATGCAAATAATCATACTATTTACTTCCCATAGTTACTGTGAGGATCAAGTAAGATAGAGTATGCAAAGTACTTTTTAAAAAACCCTTTTTATTTTGAAATAATTATAGAGACATAGAAAGGTGTAAAGAGATGTATAGGGAGTGCCTGTGTGCATTTCATCCATCTTTTCTCGATGGTAACAGCTTACATAACTAGACTACAATATCGAAGCCAGGAAATTGGCATTGGTACAACCTATAGAGCTTATTTAGATTTTAGCAGTTATATAGGCACTCATTTATGTGTATGTGTGAAGTTCTGTATAACTTATTCACATTAATAGCTTCATGTAGCCATTACCATAATCAACAAACTTAAGTGGACCAACGTCACAAAATTCCTTCATCCTTTATAGTCACTCATTACTACCCTATTTCTCCTCCCAAACTCCTGGAAGACATTAATCCACTCTTCATATCTAGAATTATGCTACTTCACAAATGTTACATGGATAGAATCACGCAGTATGCATGCTTTTGAGACTGGCTTTTTTCATTCATTATAATTTCTTTGAGTCATCCTAATTATTGCAACTATCAATAGGTTATATATTTTTATTGCTGGATAGTATTTCATGGTATAGCTGTGCTACTTTGTTTACCCATTCACCTATTGAAGGATATTTTAGTTGTTTCTAGTTTGGTGCTAAATCACTTCAGTCGTGTGTGACTGTTTGCAACCCCATGGACTGTAGCCCACCAGGCTTCTCTGTCTGTGGGATTTTCCAGTCAAGAATACAAGAGTGGGTTGCTATTTTCTTCTCCAGGAAGCTTCCCAAACCAGGGATCAAATCTGCATCTCTTATGTCTCCTGCATTGGCATCACCTAAGAAGCTATTCTAGTTTGGGGGCAATTACAAATAAGTTGCTATGAATATTTGTGTACAAGTTTCTACATTAAATGACTTTCTGTTTCTTTAAGATAAATGCCCAAGAATGAAATCATATGGTAAATCCATTTTTCTTTTTTAAATTTTTTATTGTGATTAAATATATATAACATTTAACATGTTAATTATTTTTAAGTATAACACTCAGTGGCATTAAATACATTCACATTGTTGTGCAATCATCAACATTCTTCAGAACTTTGTTTTCCCCTTTTAAATAGATTCTATTTTTTAGAGCAGTTCAAGGTTCATGAAAAAATTGAGTAAAAGTACAAGATTTCCCATATGCATCCTGCCACCGGCAACATACCTAGACTCCTACATTGTCTATATCTCCCACCAAAGTGATACATTCATTACAATTAATAATGTATATTGATACATCATTATCAAAGTCCATAGTTTACATTAGGGTTTGCTCTTAGTGTTGTACATTCTATGGATAATGGTAAAATATAATGATATTTATCCACCATTATAGTATCATTCAGAATAGTTTCACTGCCTTGAAAACCCTCCGTGTTCTGCTTATTCACCCCTCCACACCACCCCTGGCAACCACTGATCTTTTTACTGTCTCCATTGTTGTCGTTTAGTCGCTAAGTCGTATCTGACTTTTTGTGACCCCATGGACTGCAGCATGCCAGGCTCCTCTGTCCTTCACTGTCTCCCAGAGTTTGCTCAGAGTCATGTCCATTGAGTTGGTGATACTATCTAACCAGCTCATTCTCTGCCACCCTCTTCCCCTTTTACTTCAATGTTTCCTTGCATCAGAGTTTTTTCAAAGAGGAAACTCTCTCCATGGTTTTGTCTTTTTCAGAATATCTAGTTGGAATCACATAGTTATTTCAGATTGGGTTCTTCCACATAATAAAATACATTTAAGTTCTCTTCATACTTTTCATGGCTTGATAACTCTCTCCAAAAGTTTTGAGTCACTTTTAGTGTTAAAGGTATTGCCAAGTTATTTTGCATTCCTATAAAAAATGTATAAATGATTTGGTGTCTCTAGCATTTAATGTTGTCAGTATGTTTTATTTTGGCCATTCTGATGAGTGTGTAGTAATATTTCATTTTTGTTTTAAATCTTAATTTCACCAGTAGCTAATGCAAAATGCTTTTAAGAGGTAAAATATTAGTACAGTTATTATCACTAAAATTGAATTCACTGGCAGGTGTGTGGTGTGTTATGCAGTGCTATTCAAGATATGGTCTGCATATAGCAGCATCTTATTGGAAATGCAAATTCTCAGGCCCCATTCCTTACCTTTGGTGGTATTTTAACATTCTGTCTGGACTATTCCTATGTGTGCTACAGTTTGAGAACTGCTCATCTAGAACTGCCCTGTCCAATATCGTAGTCAGTAGCCACATGTAGCTCTTAAGTATTTGAAACATGATGAGTACAAATCAAGATGTACTGTAAATGTAAAATACACACTCATTTTGAAAGGTTGCTGCTATGAGCCGTGAACGACACTGGGATTCTTGGCCTCTGGAGGAGACAATTTTGACTCAGGGCCAGTGACGAGGCTTGATCGCTCAGAGCTTTTTGTGTAATACAGTTTTATTAAAGTGTAAAAGATATAGAGAAAGCTTCTGACATAGATATCAGAAGAGGACAGAAAGAGTGCCCACTTGTTGGTTTTTAGCAAGGAGTTTTATACCTATTAGCAAGATGCTAATTAGAGAAAGGAAATGCCTCAAAACTGAGAAAGTTGCACCAGGCACTTCACCCACAACATGCATTTTAAGATAGCATTGGCACCAGGTGAGTTATCCTGGGTCATAAAACAATTGACATGAATCTTGAGGAAAGGCAGATTTCCAAGCAAATACATAGTTTCATTAACATAGCTTAGGAGAACATCTCCATAAGAAAAACGCATTGACTAGCTCAAGGTTTGAGAAAAGTTCAGGCAACCAGGTGTCGTCATGGCAACGCAGAATTTCAAAAGAAACCTCCTTTTAATCTTGTATAGAGAAGGAAAAAAAAATCTGACACTTGTAGTTTGTTTTTTCCTGCCGCTTAAAAGAGTGAAAAAAAAGCATCTGACATTTGCAGTCTATTTCCTCCGCTTGGGGACCACTAACCTTCCTGCCTGTTACCCTCTCAATTTCAAAGTCTTATCATCAAAAAAGAAACCCATAAAATATCTCATTAATTATTTTTATATTGGTTNAGGAAAAAAAAATCTGACACTTGTAGTTTGTTTTTTCCTGCCGCTTAAAAGAGTGAAAAAAAAGCATCTGACATTTGCAGTCTATTTCCTCCGCTTGGGGACCACTAACCTTCCTGCCTGTTACCCTCTCAATTTCAAAGTCTTATCATCAAAAAAGAAACCCATAAAATATCTCATTAATTATTTTTATATTGGTTCCATGTTGGATATATTGAGTTAAATAAAATATATTATTACATCACCTGTTTATTTTCACCATTAGAAAACCTTAAATAACATAAGTGAGTAACATTTTTTCAGCACTAATTTCTAGCATAGAGAATATTTGAACCATGTCTCAAGGATTTTACCATCTCCATCTGCCCCACAGTAGGAAAACACAGAAGTGTGGCTAATACAATTCAGGTATATAGTTAGTCCACTAAAATTCAAGCTCCATAAAGACAGAAGCTTGTATATGATGTGTATCACTATATCCCCAGCTCCCACCTTGCAGGGCATACAGTGGGTGCTGCAGAAGTATCTGTTGAATGAAATAATGAGTTAAGCATAGTAGTCCTGGGTCCTAATACAATGTCTGCTGACTGTAAGTGCTCAATAAATATAACATAATTAAAAGAACCATACTCAAGTTGGACACTTCAGAAAGTATCTGACTCATTCAAGACCTTTGCTTGTGAAAATAAAGAGGGCATTCAATTTTTATGATATTTGTTTTCATCCCTTTATGTTTAGTTTTACCCACTCAGTCTTTAGATGTTTTACCATCTGTAGTTAAGGCAGACTGCTGTAAAATCTTAGAGAATTCCCATACAACAAAATCTGTGCTTTTGGAATAGTAAGCTGAGAAGACAAAGAGAAAAAAACTGACATTTACTGGACAGTACTTGACTAACATTCTACTAATTTTTTAAAATACATAAAGATTATACATATTTAGGCAACATATGCACAGAAGATAATACAGTGAAATGCAACTCTCCCTTCTCAGGGGCAGCCACGATTATCAGTTTATTTTGCCTCTTGAATAGAAAATTAAAGTACATATGAGCATAAACAGAGTGATGATAGATAGACAAATTGATGGATAGTAGAGTGGTCTATCGGAGAAGGCTATGGCACCCCACTGGAAAATCCCATGGATAGAGGAGCCTGGTAGGATCCCATGCAGTCCATGGGGTCGCTAAGAGTCGGACACGACTGAGCAACTTCACTTTCACTTTTCACTTTCATGCATTGGAGAAGGAAATGGCAGCCCACTCCAGGGATCTTGCCTGGAGAATCCCAGGGATGGGGGAGCCTGGTGGGCTGCCATCTATGGGGTCACACAGAGTCAGACACGACTGAAGCGACTTAGCAGCAGCAGCAGAGTGGTCTATCTGTGTAATAACTCATTTAATCCTCTCCATCACCCTAGCTAGAGAAATTTGTTGTCCCCACGTTATAATTGAGGGAGCTGAAGCTCAGTACCACTGGATACCTTCTCTACAATTTCATAGTTAGAGAACAATGGAGCCTGGATTCTGGAGCTGGTCTCCAATGGCCTCCCCATTCTTTGACTTGGAAAGATGAAGCCCTGTCGGCCACAACTCTGATCTTCACTGCTCATCAGATTTGTGTAAGATATGTCAGGGGAGTGTGTCATTTCCTCAGTTCTGTCTCAGCAGCAAAGATTTGAAATGGCAGACCAATGCTACAGCTCGGTTACAGCTCAGTTTTATTTGGCAGTCAAAGGATAGTACACCCTCAAGGTATGAAGGTGGGCTGACCCAAAAGGAGAGAGGCTCAATCTTGGCTCCTCTTTTTAAATGTTTTGTCTCCTCCCCCTGAGCCTGCTCTGTGTAAATTGGGCTAGCCAGGAAGGCTGTTTGTTTCACCTGAGGTTCTCACTCCAGTCCTCAGATTTTCTTTTGTTCCATTTTTGTGGGTTTTTCCCTTTCTTTGTCTTTTAGACCACCATTTTGGACTCCTTTTTCCTATTCTAACTACCTAACATCCCCCCC